>VZTG01008314.1:347268-386031 GCA_013397845.1 Melanocharis versteri | reverse complement strand
CCACAGGATGGGAGGGATGGAGTGACAGCACGGGAGGGATGGAGGGACACCACAGGATCAGAGGGATGGAGGAACACCACGGGCTGAGAGGGATGGGGGGACACCACAGGCTGGTGGCTTTCCCCCACAACCCTCTCACAACCACCCAGGGCAGCAGAGGAAAACAAACCAACCCAGCACACCACAGTTTAGGGGTTGGAGGAGCGTGTTCACACTGATGGAGCGGTTCCTGGAGGATCGCAGGGTGTTTAGCAGATAATGTTTCAAACACTCTCTGCCTTTTGACAAGGGAATCACTTGAGACATCTCAGCACAGAACTGCACACTGACAAACCAGCTCAGGGGGCACAAACCAGCTCAGGGGACACAAACCAGCTCAGGGGACACAAACCAGCTCAAATGCAGTCCACTGTTTTCCTTGCAGAAAGGCAAGGCTGGAATTCTGCTGGGACCAGTTAAATCACCAGCACCTCTGCCTGGTACCACTCAGGGTACAGCCAGAACTGAGGGTTCTCTTTCCCTGAGCCATTGTTGCACACTCACTTTTTTTTAAGTTATATTAGTTCTATTAAAAAGGATCAGAAAACCAAAAATAACAAAGTGAAAGCAAAATTCTTATCATTAGCAAAGGATTTAATTAGAAAAAACACCTACAAGTCAGGGCAGGAACTGCATCTTGCTTTGCCTTTGGAACGCAGCTTGTGCCTCCTCAGCCTCACCACAGTGCAAATATTCAGCTACTTGTTGAAAGAGGGGGAAAAATATGTTCTCTGCTTGCATAATTGGTACTCCTGAAGCTTGGAGATGCTTGAATTAACACATTCTTGAATTTTAAAAAGCTTGAGTGAGGAAATTCAGCCCACGACCACTTGAGGACTGTTATTTTGTCCCCGTAGGACCTCACTGCTCAGAGCAGACAGCTCTTGTGGAACAGGAATCCTGCTCATGCCTGGGAACGTGGCAAAAAAAACGTTGGCAAAACAGACTTCACCAGATTGATCTTTACTACACCTTGATAAGATGAGCTCTTTTGGGATGTTCTAGGGTTTGGGTTTCTTTTTCCTGTTGTTATTCTGGGATCTTTTGGGGTTTTTCGCTATAGTAGTTGAAATAAAAAAAAAACCAACCCTAAAATTTTCAAGGATTAGCTACTTCTCCTGGAAACACCCAAACTCCACTTTACTCAAAAGTGCATTCAGTATTTCTATGGCATGTAATATATCCAGTGAGTAATTCCTTAGGCTTCTCTCAGAGCCATGGCTACACAATAATTCCCAAATGAGAAGCCAAGACCTCAGGTGACGCAGCCAGAAGCAATTTTTCCTGGATGAAACAAGAAGGGCAGATAGGTGGTACGGGAAATTCATCCTAATCCTACCAAAATCATGAGCCATGGAACATTTGGCCAGAAATTGTTCCCTAATCTTCACAGCATCATCAGAAATGAGATTAAGTGGACTGAGAAATGTACATCTTACAAATTGATTTCCCCACCAGATAGACCAGGTGGCACACATTCAGCTATTGCTAAAAGATATTTTATCACTTGCAGTCATCTGACACCAGAAGTTCTGGGGCTTTAGCAGTAACTCTTCCCTCTACATCCACTTGGCAAGTTCTGGTGGGTGATAAGAGCTGAAGTCAAAATTATTCCCAACATGAAATAGTCTAAATTAGTTGGTACCACCACCCCTAAAAATTACAAAGGCATCAACAACTGTTAAACTTCTTCACAGGACCTTTGCAAGAGATTCCTGAGTTTACCCATTTCGGGATCAAATTTGGGTCACTTACAGGACAGGAATAGCCCCACTTGCAAGCAAAATGCTCCAGGTTACCCTGCTTGTGTGAGGCAGGGCAGGAAACCAAATCCCAATTTCCCCACACTCCCAATTAGCATTTTCCATGGTGGATGGGCCTTCCCTCACCCAGCTGTTTGCAGGGAATGTTTGAGCAGGGATGGCTTTCCAAAACTCCAGTTTTATTCCCTCTGTCCCCACCCAATGAGTAACGCTGTCCTGAACTAAAGCAAAAACTTGCTGCAGGATTTGTTAGAGGAGAAAAATAATCCTCTTCTCTCCTTCAACAAGGAGAGATGCTACAAGTTCTTTTGCTTTCTATCAAAACTCCTTTTTTGGGACCAGAACAAGCAGGTATTTTTTCTATTGTAAGTGTAACCATCCTTCCTTCAGTTTTAGAAGAGGGAGAAAGTGGTGACTTTTCATTCTTCTAAAAACAAACCAAATCCGAGGAGAATTACAGTACTTGGAGTTGTACTGCAATGCATTACATTAGCTGGAAACATAGAACAGACTGAGATAATTTCTCTTAGTATTTTCAGGAAAATAAAGCAGAATATGCAGAAGCCTCCCCTGCAGTACCTGCCTGAGGTTGAAATCAGTGTTCAGTCCTTCCTTGCCTCTCCCAGCAGAGCCAAAGCCATGGGATGCTGGACACTTGGAGACTCCATCAGTGCAGTGCAGGTGGAATCAGGCTCCCCCTGCCCCAGAGTTTAACAATTCTCTTTGCTTTCATCAGCAAATAGCATTGATAAATCTCTTCCTGCTCTCTGCATTTTCCCCGGATCCTGGCAGGTGAGCTGTTACAGAAAACAGCACCTGCAAGGAAGGAAAATCCTGAATAGCTCATTCTCCTGTGCCAGGTCAGGATCTCTCTTCTCCTGGCCTGTTGGATTGCTTCAGGTTAAACTTCCAGCCAAACACAACAAAATAAACCTCAATTTTCTCCACCACGCTGCCCTCCATTTGGGAGAATTTTAACAATTTGCTGGTAAATCCAACTCTGAGGAGTTGTAGTGATGACTAATCACCAACAGACATGTAGTCGCAGCTGCTCAGATATTTATTTCTTGTCTAAACCCAACTCTGAATACTTAAGCACCTTAATAGAAGGAGAATAATAAATACAGTCCAAATATAGGCAGCAATCCAACAGAGCCATCACAGCTCTCTTAAATCCCCCATCTTTCAACAGTGCTCCCTGCAATAGCTCTCACCATTGTATAAGAAGAATGTAGCAGAAAAGCAGAGTAGGAAGGACTGGCATAGTTGCCATATTTACTGCTTTCACCTACTTCTTTATTTTTTTTAAACTCAGCACATTCAGGTTTGTCTCAGATTCTTTCCCCATGCACAGCAATCACCTCCCTCTGCTCCAACAGAGATAAATCAAACCTGTCCCAGGCTGCTGGACAGGAGGGGGAAGGGAAACTTCACCGGTGATCCGAGCTTTGGTTTTGTCTCACCTTGAAGGGGAGGGGAATCCCAGGGTTAGGACAGACTGAGACAATCCCAGCCAATGTGCTCCACGTGAGCAAAAACTCTCAGAGCCAAATGTCCACCCAGGATGGGCACCTGGGCTTCCTATTCCCAAGGGAATCACAACAGAGTAAGAAAAAAAATATATAAAATATATATATATATATATATCTGCTGCTAAACAGCTTTGGTTTAATCGGTGGAATGACTGCTTCATTAACAACAACCCCGAGCATCAAAAATAAAGCTTGATTGTACATTCTGGGAATCCATTAATTACCCACAGGGAAATGAAAACAAAGAGGATCTATTTTTAAGCTACGTTTTGAAGTTTCTTAGAGGCTTTCCCCATATATTTAGTTTGACTTTTTCCTGCAACTGCATTTATAAGCTTCCAATAAAAAGTTTTAGAAAATCAGGTGATTACAGCTTTACAAAGACTAAAATCTCTAAAATATTAATCTCCCAGTAAAAATCAAAGTCAAGAGCCTGTCAACTTTATCTCATATGGCACCAATGATTTGCTTAGGTTGAGCTTGCAAAGAATGAACAACAGAAACTAAATTATTTTGTCTCAATAACAACATACAGGCAGCAATTCAAGTGAGTATCAGTGCTTTGAGTTTTTCTTCATGGGGATATGGAATCTTAAAACACAGAGCAGCACCTCAGGAATATTTACACACTTTGGGGGAAAATAAAAAAAGGAGGCTTGCACATACCACTACACACACACAGACATTTAGATTTCATTTCAAAGTTAGGTATGAACTCAATCTGTCTTTTAGAGTTTTCCCCCTCTTCAATTTACTTTAATAGACAAAACTCCTCATTCTTGACCTGGCCTCCGTCATAAAGGTTGGTCTTTTCCCTCAGACACACAGAGAAGGTAAATCCTGCTCTTGCAGTCCATCAAATGAGTTTCTGTCTCCTCTAACCTGTAATTGAGGTTGTAACAGATGGCTTTGCATTTTGCAAGACCAAAGGTTGTGCAAGAGCAGCAGCTTTATTTAAAGGGACAGATTTGTCAGGGCACACAGTGAGGTAGGAGTTTGTGGGAGATAAAAAAGAATTTCTGGCTTTGAAGGAAGACTCAGAGGAGCAGCATTTAAAGGCTCATCTGCCTGTGCCTTCTCCATTCTTATTAGTGGAAATAACAAAACATCCATGCAGCCTGGTGTGATTAAGGACTTCCACCTTCTACTGTGATATTGTCAACATCTCTGCTGCCAACGCCACGGGCTTTATTGCACCGAGGTCAGGCAGAAAGGCTGCACAACCACTCAACGTGAGGCTGCTCTAATAGTCCCAAATCTTAGCCAGGAGAAGCAACATTTTGTGGGTGATGCCCCTGGCTTCTGCTGGCACACAGCACCACAAAAGCAGGAACAGAATATTTGGAGTCAAAGCATCAGGAGGGCTCAGCAGGAGCTCCAGAAAACACCACTAGCCTGGTACAAAACACAGTCTGTGGGCCACAGAGCTCCTTCAAATCACTGACAACCCTGGTGCTTTCCAGAGGGATCTCAGCTGGCAGCAGGCTCGAGCCCAGCTTCATTGGGATCACACCCAGCAATTTGTCTGGGGACAGCTTCCTGAACCGGGCACTTGCCAAGGATTTGTTTGTTTGGTAACAGGGATGGGGAAGAGTCCCAATGGCCCTGAGAGAGGTTATTTCAGTGCTGCACCTGGGCACGTCTCAGAGCAGCTCCTCTCTGGCTCACCCAGAGCGTTTCTTCTCCCTGCTTTACACAGATCCCTCCTTTTAAGCCTGTTAAGTGAGTCCAGCCCCCCAGGCAGAAGGGTGGGACCTTCCAACTTTCTGGCTTGCCATGGTCTGTTTATCAGATCTAATGAAGACATTTATGGGTTGATGGTCTGACAGATGCTCAATTTTCTGACTGGATGAGGAAGTCAAACTGTTATATAAGAAGCCAATAAGTACCATTCATTCCTAAAGCAATAAAACACTGCTGCAGCTCCAAGTTAATTGGCACAACCAAGCCAGTTTGCTGCGAGTGTATTTAATCAAATTTAATCTTTAGTTAGGGGCTTCTGTAGCACTCTGCACTATCCTATCTGAGCATCTAGAACAGTGATGGTTGCTATTACAATGCACTGTTTTCTGCAGCTCTAGCCAGGATCAAAACATGTTGCTAACACAGCAGAAGAGTCCTGGAGACATTCACACCTCTCATCACTTGCAAACATGGTAGAGGTTAACACAGGGGTTTGCCCACAAGTTAAAGTTCAGAAGGTTGTTCCTCTCCTTTACCCAGAACATTTAGATAGTCTTAAAAATTCTGAAAAGAGTTAAAGATTTCCCTATTTAAAAAGTCCATCCTTTAATAAGGTTTTCTCAGCTCTGGTTGTCCGAGATGTTTACTGGAGGCACCACTTTGCCATCCAGCACACATTAAATTCAGGAGTGTTTTGTGCTAAAGCACCGAGGCTTGATGGGGCACGTTTTGTGTGTTCATTACAGGGAGCCTCTGGAGCAGTGCACGGCATGAGACCAAAGGCTACGTCCCATTGGCTGCCTGAGTCATTTATTAATGGCCCCATTAAACATTCCCTCAAGCTTTCAGTTGCAGTTATCCAGTTTACTTGCAAAATATTTTTTTTCTTTTCACTTATGCTTCCATAGCTGAAGAGATTCCTTAGGGAGTCCCAGCAAGGTTGGAATGGCTTCCAGGGAAGGCTTCTGAAAAGCCTTGAGCCCAGGACCTTGGTGTGGAGGTGTCCCAATCCCAGTTTGGGACTGGAGGCTCTTGCCATGGGCTCTCCTGCCTTCCATCCCCAGCCCGTGTAAACACAGGGTGTGGATCAGGCAAGGGAGAGCTTGGCCACCTTCGTCCTTCCAGAGCTCCAAAATCCCTCCCTTCAAAGACCAGGGAGCCTCCTTTTCTCAGGCTTAGCACCAGCATTCACACACAGCAGGAATAAAGCATTATTATCATTGCTTTAAGCGAGTGTATAGGAAACACAGCTCAGGAGTAATTCACCTTCCTTGTTGCCATGGTGCTGTGAGCTGCACAAAAACAAGCCACACAAACTCCATGTCGACCTTCAAGAGCCACTTTCCCCTCCCAGATGATTTCCATCCTCTCTGCCACTGGATTAATTGCATTCAGCAGACAGAATTAATAGCAGTACTGAGCTCGGCGCTACCTCAGGAGAGAAACGCAACCACTCAGAAGTGACAGAATAAAGGGAAAACTCAGCTCCCCAAATCACTCCCCCATCGTTTACCCTGTTGCTGCTGCGTTAGGAAATGTCAGGCTGCATCTTTAAGAGTAGACCTGTCTCTGCAGCAAGAGCACAGAAAGCTGGCAGTTGAGAGAGCAGAACGGATGACAGTTTTTGGCAGCGGTTTCAGCTGTCTTGTTGGGTTTTTCAGATTAATCAGCCCCCTTGGAACACTGAACAGATCATCAGGACAATCCCTCAATCCAAGATCTTTTGCAGTGGAAAAAAAAAAGTCATAAACTGGGACAGCAGCACAACAGAGGCAGCATTCTGAAAGGGACTCGTGGCTCTGAGAAAGGTCCTTATCAAGGCAGTGTCTAAAGCCAGTGGCATTTCTGCACCATCACCCTCTGCATGTGCTCACACATGGTGGGGGTTTTTCCAGTGTGATTTTTCAGGAAGTCATGGACTGAAAAAAAAGCTTCTCTCCATGCTCCCCATCCTCGCCATTTCAAGCTCTGTTAAATACATTCTGTCAGATGCCAAAAATATTGACCGTTTTCTTTCAATGAAAACCCTTCCTTCCATGATATCTAAGACTATGTGCACATGCCCAACATGGTTTATTTGAAACACTGAGTTTCAATTGGAGACAAATAATCAAGAACCCTGTATTTTCTTAAAGATTCATTTGCAACAATAAATTTTCAGCATCTTCATTTTCCCACACAAATTCTGAATTCAAGGCACTTCCATGCCTAACCAATATTTTCTTATCGCTCTCCCTGGCAGAAATAGAATTCTGTAGTGTAAGAGCAGCAGAGTTTATTATATCAATTTAACCACTTGATAATCTGGTATAGCTCTGTATAGCACCTCGCAGTGTTGGCCCTCAGTATTTGAAATTTAGGAAAGAAAGAGACAATTTTGCTAAGGAGTTTCACTTTTCCTCCATTACACAACAAACTAACAATTAGCTGTTATACAAGTTTCTGCTCACCATGAAGTGTGCTCTGCTTTCAGCTCGCTGAGGGTAGCCAGCCTGGAGGAGCCAAAACTGAAATTAGATTAAAACATTATGCTCTTGACTTAAAGGCAGAGCTCCCTGTGCTGATCTCCTCAGCTTTCAACAAGGATTTGGGATCATCTGTGAAACTGCTGCACGTCAGGAGGTAACGCTTCACGTTATCCCTGCATCTCTGGGGCTTCCACTCGCACGTCACACCAGCTGAGCACGGAGTGGTGACAGCCAGGACACTCCAGCAGCTCTGCCCTGCCCTGGTCCTGCACACACCAGCCTGCTGTGGCACTGGGATGGGACCAGGGCACTCAGGGCAAACATCAGCCCCTCTCAAACCACACTGGCACATACCCACAAAGCTCATCACCCTTGAAACAGATCCCTGAGCACAGCTGTGTATCACTGGGATGGGACCAGGGCACTCAGGGCAAACATCAGCCCCTCTCAAACCACACTGGCATATGCTCACAGAGCTATTCACCCCTAAAACAGATCCCTGAGCACAGCTGTGTACCTGAGCTCGCTGGGACAGAGGGGTTATTTCCAGTGGGAATGGGCACAGCTGATGAACCAGCGCTGCCACAGTGCCTCGTGTTCCCCCAGCCTCCCCTGGTGTGGCTGTGACCTCACTGCTCCCACCGATTCCATCCACTCCTGCCCTCCCTGCAGCCCCTGCCCTGGCACAGCTCTGCCACCTCCCCCTGATCAATCCCTGATCAATCCCCGAGCCTGGCCTGCACTCAGCTCTGCCATCTCCCCTGATCAATCCCCGAGCCTGGCCTGCACTCAGCTCTGCCATCTCCCCTGATCAATCCCCGAGCCTGGCCTGCACTCAGCTCTGCCATCTCCCCTGATCAATCCCCGAGCCTGGCCTGCACTCAGCTCTGCCATCTCCCCTGATCAATCCCCGAGCCTGGCCTGCACTCAGCTCTGCCATCTCCCCTGATCAATCCCCGAGCCTGGCCTGCACTCAGCTCTGCCATCTCCCCTGATCAATCCCCGAGCCTGGCCTGCACTCAGCTCTGCCATCTCCCCTGATCAATCCCCGAGCCTGGCCTGCACTCAGCTCTGCCATCTCCCCTGATCAATCCCCGAGCCTGGCCTGCACTCAGCTCTGCCATCTCCCCTGATCAATCCCCGAGCCTGGCCTGCTCTCAGCTCCCCTGGCAGCCCAGAGGGGCTCAGCTCCTGCTTTTGCCCCGTGATTTTATCACAGTGCCCAGTCCCCCTCCGGGATCGGTGATGAGCTGTGGCCACGGCCAGGCAGCAGGAAGGGGTTCAAACAGGACATGCCAGGGTTGCAAACCACATCAGCGGGGAGAAGTTCTTATCACAAGCAGCTTTTACAGCCATAGCCCTGAGAAATCCCATCAGAGAGGAAGAGATGACTCAAGTCTCTCTCATACAGACACTTTACACATCCAGACATTCCTGCATATGAGAATTTACTGCATATAAAAAATGACCTCTGACTTTTTGTGCCTCTCCTCTACACTGTCATAAACAAGAATATAATTTCAAGAGATGCTGTCAACTTATATTTAGCCTAGTTTTTTTATTTTGTTTAAAAATAAAAGCCTTCTGTAAAGCGTAAGACAAACAGAATTAAAAAAACAATTCTTTGAAACAAAACAAAAAATTGTGTTGTTGCCTTTCAAACCTTTACCCTGTAGCACTGAAAACTTGGAATTGTCCACAAATGAATACGAGACTGACATGATATTTATAATCCAAGCTTAAAATAGCATGGAACAAACAGAATACAAATCATGGCAAGTAAAAATTAATTTAAAAATTCAATTTAATAATCTAACAGTTCAGGGGCAATATGTGGTTTATATTGGCAGTGGCCTTTTAATCTTGCAAATCATATAATTAAGAAAACTTAATTAGTAAAAGCAGCATTTGAATATTAGAGCTGTGAAAATATCTCCGAAAAAATGGCAAGTATTGGCTTGAACTTTCTGTAAGCCTCGGTTCTGTGTCTGCATGCACTTCTATGAATATAAATAAAAGGCAGGCATAAATAAATGGCACAAGCGCTCAGGAAATTGTGAAGTTAGAGTGTTCACAAAAACCAAAATTGCAACCGCTTGCACCGGGGCCTGAGGCACAGCCCAGCAATGAGGAGCCTGCCCTGCTTTCTCTCTCAATCTCCCCATCCCAGCCAGGCCAGGCCGAGAAAGGACAATTCCTGGAGTGAGCACACAGCTCCTCTCTCCCCACCAGCCCTCTCAGAGAGCCTGCAAAACTACCCAGCCACGAAGAGAAACCAAATAAAACAAAGACAGCAGCCTGCTTCGGAAAAGTTGCACACAAGTCTGTTTGGAGAGAGCCTTAACTTGTTTCATCCATCCAAAGGAGAACAGTGAAGGAAAAAAAGAACATTTAAAAAAGGCTCCTGGCAATTTTCAACCTTAGAAACCCAGGTTAACTTCAGACCCGTAGTGGAGTTAAAAGGCACCAACGCGCCATCACGTCTCCCTCTCCAGAGGGATCTGTGAGATTCTCACCAGCTTCAAGTCCTTGGAGCTACGACATTTATCTCCAGCCCAGCCAGCTTTTAAAAACACAAAACCCATTAAACTCACATTTCCTCTCAGCCAGGTAGCCAGGGAGAAGCTGTACAACATGGAAACTCCAAAGACTTTGTGCATGCAAATGGTGCAGGCACTGAAATAATGACATCCGCAGGCAATATTCCCACTATTCTTGAAGCTCTAGGCAAAAGGGGAAAAAAAAGCCCAAAACAAAACTGTAATTCTGTAAAGTGCCAAAATATTCTGCTCTGTAAAATCCCAGGGAGACATTTCTCTGCAGAAGTCTGCTTTGATTGCTCCTGGACCACTAATATTGCAGAAAAGATACAGTTTGCAGCAAACCATTTAACACAGATAGAGAGCTTGATTATATTTAAAGTTTCTTTTGCAATATTTGCTCAAGAGAGTTTTTATTGTTGCTCTTCTGCTTTGGGACGTGCACTGCATTTTTCTAAAGAGATCATTTATCGTTCCCTTCAGAAAAATAAAGAATCTTACATTCTCAAATTGATCAGATTGCTTTGTTTCTGGGGGACAGCCCAGCGATTTTTATTTGCTTTATGAACAATTCCCAGTACGGAAACGAAGTTAGGAACCCAAAGCAGATCCAAACTTTCCCCAGGATCTTTGAGTGTTTCAAGTCTCTGCTGCCCTTCAAGATGTGTTTTACTTAATTTGCACAGAATGAGGGCCCTCAAACCCCACATGCAATCCAAGTTTTTGTCCTGCATCCATCCTCTCCATCCAAGTTCTTTTTATTCAGCACCTTTGGAGGGAAACCAACAGCAACTACAACAAACTGTGGAGGTTTTACAGATAAAGGAAGATGTGAAATGGTGTTCTTGGTGGCCTGGATTTTGTTCTTGTGGAACAGAGGTCATTCCAAGTAAAGGTAACAGTGACAGGGTGTAGCTGGAGCAGAAATCAGGAGTGACTGCTACGTAACATTATATACCTGTGGGATTTTGCGGGATAACAGTAGTGGGATATTCATGTATTGGGGGTTAAGCCAGCACAGAGAAACCCTCAAGTTTTGCCCTCGCTCAGCCCCAACATCCCCTCACAGGTCAGAGCTTTCCTATAGATCCTAAACCCCTCCTGCACAAGGAGCTGCTCTGTTTATCAAACCTGCCTTATCAACAAGCTCATTTTTCCCCTCATTATCTGCACAGAGCAGCGCTGCTTGGCAGTTGACATCTGGCCTGAAAAGATGACACACTAAAGGGTTTAATCTCCTGTAATTGGGAAAGCTTTCCAAAGAAAACAGAGGTGTACAAGGAGCACCTCCCCATCCTGAGCACGCAGATGCCACCACGGTAATTCCTGAGCTCTCATTCTACAGTTAGAAAGAGGGAGGAAATTTCCTGCTTTTCCAACAGTTCTGCATGTGCAGAGATCTGTGCTAGGAACACATCCTGATCGTAGAACCTTGTCTCTCCAACTGCAGCACATTCTATAAAGCAAACAAAAAAGTCTGGGTGGTTTTTAGCCTTTGCACATGTGCAAAATGCCCCAGTATTGAAGTATCAATGCCAGAAACACACACAAATCCACCAAAATTTAATTATGGATTTATCCTCTCAGCTGCAAATTACCAGCACACCAGGAAACACCAAACTAAACAAAAATAAAGATCTGGACCTTATTTATACCTGCCAGAGGACTCGAGGAAGGAGGCTGACCAACCAAGAAAATTAACATTTGTTTCTGACAGCGATCTATGCAAAGCAACAGGGTTTTAATTTAGGGCTCTTTTCATCAGAATGATAACAGCTGTCATCTACTGGGTGAGCACAGTAATTACTGGATCTCCTCTGTGCAAAATGAACACCCAGTGTTTCATTTACACAGCACTGTCTCGGTCTGCAGCGCCAGACACAGGCAGCGACATTCCCACGGAAGGACTGACACACATCCCACCTCGGAGCTCCTCAATTCCACAGCCAGCTCCTCCAAAACCTCAACAGCTTTTAAGCTCAAAAAAAGGCCAAAAGACTCTTTGGTAGTTTTTATGAAGCTATATCTGCAAAATGCAGATTTCTCCTATTATTTCACTAGTTAGTGGAAATAAATGAAGGTTTATTAAGTAGCACGAGTCCTTCTCGCCTACAATTTTAGCTTCTTATTTCCAGACTTATTTGCCACACGCGGAAGAGATTTTGTTCTATTCACCGTTTCCGCACCAGCACAAGAAAATAAATTTAAAAACCCACACTTCAGGATTCAGACATCTTTTTTTTTTTGTTTTAAGCAGAAACATTTGAATATGTTTATCAATTAAATAATAGCTGACCTGAAAAAGAGAGCTTGGTTTTAAATCTGATTTCTTCAAAGCTGAGGCTTTTTTAAAACTCTTTTTAAAAGAATCAACTCTGATCCAGTTTCTTAATAGAAACAAATTTGGATTTTGAAAGCTAAACAACCTGATGAGAGACTGCAATTCTTTTGCTTACTAATGGAACAGTCTAACTAGAGTCATTATGGGAATGAAACTAATTTAAAAAAAGTGTTTCCATCAAAACATTTGTAATTGCACAGCAGAGATCAGTTTAAAAGTAGATGTTTCCTGATCATTAAAACAAGTGAAGTAAAATTATATGTTCTGCAGAACTGCTTGTACCAGCCTGGGCTGTATTATGAGGCAGGGGGCCAAGAATTAAGTGCTTCCAATCACTAAAAAAATACCAGTAATTCCTGTATAACCTCGCACCTCGGAGAGCAAAACCCTTCCCGTGCATTGTGTTGCTTTTTCATCGACTGGAGAGGATGTGGCAAATAACTTTGGATTAGATAAATCACTTGGAAATCTATTTCAATCAATCATTTCCCCCTTTCCAGCCGTGCCCTGCAGATGTTTTGCCAGGGACTGGTTTGCATTCGGAGGAGTTGAGCTCGTCTGCCTTTTGCATCCTCTGCCATGCAGCAGCACCTCGGTCTGGCTGAGGTTCCTGTCGCTCCAAACTGCCTCTCTCAACTCCTTCCCGGCTCCAAATTCATGGAGCAACTTTGGATTTTAGAGTGATTTACTGTCACTGAAAAAGCAGCAAGGTGGGAGCCTGAATGAGCTCGTTTTGATAAAAGGAGTTTTGTGTTAGGCAGCAAATAGATAGGAAGTACCCAATTTATCTTAATATTTTAAGGCATCTGCTGAAATCCTATCAATTCCAAAGCCCTCTCAGCCAGCTCTTGACTGTCTTGATTAAAAAAAAAAAACACAGCTTGAGTTTTCAAAGGAGCAAAGGAATCAGGGCATTCATCCCCTTCGGAAATCAAATGAAACTTTGGATGTACAGAATAAAAAGAGTTCCTATGAAGAACAGCCAAAAGTCAGCCTGAAGGAGATGTTTGAAGCAGATGGCAAGAAGCAGGGCTTCTATTTGCAAAATAAATTTAAACTTGAATGAGAGCGAGTGAGTGTCAGACACTGATCCTTTTCCACATCAACATAACTCCAGACTTAATTTTATTCTTTCCTGCAGACAATATGTTCTGATGGGTGTTTTTTCTTTCACCTATAGGTATATTTCTGGAAAAGCTGGCAGGAAACTGCCAAAGAGCTTCTTCACCGTGTTCCATTTAAAGGAAAATGCTTTTCTAGAAGAAAATTGCGACGGGACAGGAAAATGAAGCTGACATGTTTACTTGGAATAAGGAATGATTTTTCAGTAACTGAAGTTACAACTTTTTTAAATGACTTCTTCTAACTCATTGTACAAGAGTGCTTACAGCAGTTATTAAAAAAATAAATCATAAAATTAGAACAACAGGGCTGGAAGGGATCTCGAGCAATCTTCCAGCTATTCCCTTCCCCGCTCCAAACTGATGTTTGTCTAATTTTTTCCTCAGCTGAAACTCACAATCTATTACAAATATCCTCTTACAGCTAAAAATGGGGTTCTGATGTCTAGCTTTGCAGGCAAGAAATTTATTTTTATGGATGAATGAACACAGAGGATAAATTCTCTTCCTTCTTTTTGAAGGCTTGTAACACCATCCTGGTCTTGTCTGCAAGAAAAGCAACCTAAGTTCAATCTTCTTTCCCCTTCCTTTTTAGATACTGTTTACCTGGGTCTATATATTTCCCAAATTATGGTGCTTAAACCTGGGAATAATCTTCCTCCTAAATGCTCTACCAAAACCAAGAAGAGTGGAAGATTATGTCTGATATCTTCTGTAAAGTTTAGTTCATTTATAATGCTTTTTTTTTTTTTTTTGGAAACAGCACAACTTCAGTTCACGTTCAGCAGGTGCAAGTACAGCCACTACATCCCTTTTTCAAAATGCAGATACAGACAGGTTTTCCTGCTGGGATCCTCTAAAAATAATAAGATTTGTACTTCAGAAAGCCTCGCCTCTATAAAAATGAGCTGAAAATCTGAATGGACGGTGAACATCTTAAATAATATACATAAAACTGTGCATCTGCACTTAGAGGATGTTTTCCCAATATTCTGTACAGGTGCAATTAAGTGAGGGGTTTTTAAATACAGATTTAAATTAAGATTTTGCTCCTTATTACCTGGTAGTTGCTCACTTTAACTTGAGTAAAACACGTAATCAAAGTGCTACTAAATCATCACTCACTGCTCATCGATGTAAGTCTGCATTTGAGTCTCAAAATTAAAATGGAAAAAGAGACTAATACGCGAGGCATATTATTTTCTATATTAATTTTAAATGTTACAAACAATATCTTTGCTATTACAAAACAGCGATTTCGGCAACTGAACTAATTTTAGAGCATCTCTATGCAAATGTGCTGCTGAAATCACACCTTAAATAAAAGTCACCCTGCAGTTTGGAGACTCAAAGAACGATTTCATCAGCAAATGGTTTTGTTGAGAGCACCACTGAGTAATTGCAGGGCCCTCGCGATGCTGTGCTGGGATACTTTTATCTCAGCACACAATTTATTGTCACACCTGCACGGTCTGAGGTGGACATCTCAAAAGCAGGACTTTTGTCCTTCCTACAGCTACATTCAACACTGTCAATCCTATCTTGTTCCCTCTGTATGTAAGATTAGGCAGACAGATGGCAAAGAGTGCAGAGTAAACAGAATAAATCAGTTTGTTTGTCAGCTGGGCGAGGAGTTTTCTACTCCAGTGGCTATTCTGAAACCCAAGACAAAGGGTGTTCCATATACTGCTGAAGTGTCCATGCTCTGCATCTCCAGAGTTAACTAAACAAGAAAAAATTGACTTAAGAGGTCACATAAACACCGACAGCGAGTGCTTTAAACAGTTACTCCTTCAGTTCTCCAGAACAGGAATTTCCAATGGTGCAGATTCCTGAAGTTTAGAGGATGACACAGCCCTGCTCTGACACCTGTCCTCCCACACTGCAGTCAGGTACAGCACACCAGGGACATTCCCATGTCCTGTTGCCAAATCCACCACTGCCAACGTGTCTACAAGCAAAAAAATTTCAAAATAAAGCCCAGCATGTGACAGGCTGGCTCATTTGCTTAGGAAATGTCATTTTTCCCATTTGATGTACAGCTGGGGAGCGATCCCACTTGCAAAGGGAAGGCAATTGCTCAACCCAGCACACTCTGGCAATTTTCACATAATTAGCAGAATACATTTAGTCTTAACCTTCTTCAGATGAATTCAGTCACACCTGTTTATGTGAAATCAATTAAGAGACCTTAATCTCCTTAGACAGTTTCCAGCACTCCATCCACAGGTTCAGGCCTGTTTCTCGTATTGCGAAGTTTAAGTTATATTAAAAAAGAAACAATTATCCTATAAACACAAAGGCCTCAATTATACCTTAATAATTAAACCCAGTTACACTTTTAGTCTGCAGCCTTTTGGTGGCCAGCCACACATCGGTGCAGTCCGTTTTGCCTGTGAGAGGGGAAGGGGGAGCAGAATAACCCCAAAGCCAGGTCAGCAGGAGCACTCTGTGTGCCTGCCCCAAACCAGAACACACATTCCTGCGCCTGGCTCTGCTCAGGACTCGTGGAGTGATGTAAGGGTAGAGTCTGCTCACGGGGTCATCCGAGGAAAGGAAGCCCAGGCTACCTCCCCAGAGCATCCAAAATCCCCCTTCTTACAGAAGAATTTTTGGGGAAGGATTTAGTTTCACCTCACTTCAGGCATGTCCCTAAAATAGACATTGACAGCAAGGCAGATGATTCATCCTTCAGAAATGCCTGCATTTCCTCACTACGGAGCCTGCACAAGAAGCTCAGGTCCCACATCCAGAGTCAGAGGAGACAAATCCACCATTAGAGACAAATCCCACCATCAGTGAGGATGTACAAAAGCACTGATATTTAGTGAGAGGACAAGGTGCATGAATCCCTGCTCACCTCTGCAGTCAGAAGTTACCTGACTAGTTGAAGCTAAAAAAAGAAGAGTGCTCCCAGTCTCCACTGGGCATAGTTTGTGGTTTATAGCATGAGGCAGTGTTTTATGCCAAAGGAGAATTTAAATCTCACATCTGTGTTTGTTTCTTGGATCTACTACGCTGGCAAGCGAGTCATCCCGAGAAACCTTAAATTACTTTTCATCATACATCTAACATCATAAAAAGTATTGAATTAGTGTCCAGAAATAACTCAAATTGCAGCAGGAGCAAGGAGAAGTCTCAGCACACTCACACGATTATCTCGTGGGATATACATGAAAGGAGCTGGGAGCACCTTGAAGGTTTTAGGGCAAAACCTCTGCTCAACCTACAGAGCTGCATGAAACTGCTTTGAGGTGAAACAAAACCAATGAAAAATCAGCAGCTTCAGCCAAGGAAGCCCTGATATTTAGGGTGGGGCACGTGTGACAACTGACCTGCTCCGCTGGACCTCCTGGGAAGCTGAGGCCCTGCTCGCTGAAAATTAGTTGTTTCTCTTGCAGTTGTACACATGCTACCTTTCCAGCCACATTCCTCACGCTTTTTTTAGAAGGTGGATGAAAGAAAGGAGGAAGAAAAAGAAAGAAATATAAAGCCCCTTTTTTCCCCTCAGCCCTTTCTAGGGAAAATATCAAGTAGCAGCTAAAATCTGTTTGAGATCAACTTTTGTTTTATAAACTTTGGGTTTCATTCTAATTGTTAGGGAGACACATAATAACTGGCTTTAGCATAATTTTCTTTGGACTATCTCCCCAAAGCCACAATTAATGTAAATACCAGTGTCTTGTTAGTAATTTCCTTTCATTGGTAAACGCTGAAATGCAATGATCCAACCACAAATCACAAAGCAAATAAGCTTGCAGTGCTGTTCAGGCTACGTGGTGATTATGCAGTTTGTACACGGAAGGGTTGATAAGGGAGATGTTTTGTGACCAGAATTCTTGGACTACTTGGAAGGGTTTCATCACACGGCAAAGGAGTAACTCTCACAAACTTCCGAGCAATGTTAACTCTCACAAACTTCTGAGCAATGCAGCAAAAAACACAGCTTGCAGCTTCCAGGGGCACTCGGACATAAAGGGGTAAAAAAGCAGAGTCAGGCCTCAAAGTCAAGAGAGCCTGATGTGGATGTGGGATCAGAGGCCTGGTTGTGGATTCTCCTCAGTGCCCAAACCTGGGGGAATTTCCTCCTGCTCGTGCCTTTCCTGCAGGTCCTGAGGGGCCTCCAGTGATGGACAGCCCACACCCACAGCAGGAGATGAGTACCAGCCTCTGTCTCTCATCTCTGTGCCAGGAGAGCCCTTGGTGAAGAAGAACCTCTGGGCACGCACAACTCTCAGTCTTCCTGGTTTTGCTGGTGCTGCACTTCTTTTTTACCATTCACTTGCTGGTATACGAAAACACAGGTATTTTAATGCCCTATTTTCATTTTATAACTGGATAGCTTGTTTAACAGCCCAAAATACACGTCTCCAGTCAAACATCCAAACAACTGAAGTGGGTTTCAGTCAAAATCCCTCTTTACCAAATCACCTCTTCTCTGCCAGTCACAGACAGAAACAGACAGAGATGCCACTAAAATATGCAACAGTAGAAGATGCTTTCCAGAGAAAAAATTAAAATCTTTGTGTGAAATGCAATTGGTACAAACAGAGCAGAACAAAATCTGACTCCACCCCCAGACTGCCCTGTTTGGTGTGGCAGGAGCATTCTCTACAACACACGGCAGGGGACAGGTTTCCAACACAGCCCTGCCTCCATAAAACTGCAGCCAATGTCACTCTGACCAGGTAGAAATCCTGGGGTTTAACTTGGCATTTTGTGAAGGGAACAGTTCAATCCCAGCTCTTCCATGCTGCTCTATCAATTAACTTCTCAAAAGTATGGAGCCATCACTTACCAGCAAGCCAGAGCTGTCATTCTCCCAACAGGGCCTCAGGAGTCTCTTTCCTGGCAGGAAAAGCCATCACTAAGAGCTGCAAGGAAGAAGATGGAGGGATAATGAAATTAATCCCTTTGCCTTTCTAAGCAACTTAAGTATCATCCTTCCATATCTGACATCTTGCAGTTCAGGCTCTCTCCAGGGCGAGATGCAAAGTACACACGATACCTGGTTTTCAGTGATAAGAAAGGTACATGCCAAGGGGAGAAACAATTTGCTTGTGGCTGTGCAAGGCACTTGGACACCAGCAAGTGAGTGCACAGGCTCCAGTTTGCTGCCAGCTTTCTGGGCTCTCTAGCACTGATCTCTGCCCTTGCTGTGCTGGTGGAAGGGAAATCTGCTCCCCAAAGTGCAGGGCTGGGTTATTGTGCCATTTTAGTCACAGCCAGCTCAGGTATCTCTGCTGCTTTACCGTGGAGATTTCCATCACTTTCCATGTCAGAGGCAGCACCTAATCCCTGCACCACGTTTTCCTGTAGGAACTTCACAGTACCGTGGCTTTGCTCATCTCTACAGTGGGTGGTTTTGAGAGGCCCGAACTACTTTGCAAGGATCTCAAAACGTGTTTAATTTTGTTTCCCAGTCACAAAGGGTTGGCAAGTCCCTTCCGCACACAAACAGCACCTTGGCACAAGGAAAATATATGAAAAAAAACAACCAAAAATCCCCACTAAAACTCTACACCAGCTTGGAAATCAACAGTGTCTCAAGAACTGATCAGATACATGTGGATGCAAACACATCCACAGACACAGATAATGATTTATCATCTTGTGTATTCTTACATTCCCTTTCCCCTCCCGTTTTTCCTCTAGGCTGTTTCCATATTCTAGCTCCAACTCCAATTTCTACTCTGGGTTTTCATTATGCTCCTGGTGTAAGAGCCACACATCCCTTCCCATCTTGTTCTTGCCGTTTATTTGGAAGTGCCTATAGATGATTTGCAAAGGCCTGAGACCTCGCTGGGGCACATTTCTCAGCATTCAGCTCCTCCAGCTCCCTGTTGATCCAAATCACTCTGAATTTTATTACCCTTCTTTGTATTGCCTGACTCCCTGACCCTGTAGTTTATGGTTAGTCCGATCTTTGCATTTCCATCAGGAGACACTTCTCAGCTAACATTAGATTTGAGCCTATTAGAGCTGCTGATACAAGAGGAACCCCTAAGAAATCCTGAAGGGTGGAACTGCGAATACAGCACGGGAGCAATAATCTTGTTCTGTAGCAAACATGATCAAAATGATGGATCTCGCCAGAAATGTCAGTTGCCCAATTTTTGTCCTTACCAAGCTATAGGGTTTCCTTCACACCCTTTAATTACTCACACCTTACTCAAGGAACACGGCTCAAACAAACAAACAGGAGGAAAAAAAAAAAAAAGTTACAACAACCTAGCATGATCTTGACATACAAGATGTCAGAACCATTAGAAACCCCTTTATTGCAGAATGATGTCTTTTGTGCTTAGAGGCATGCTTGCTATTCATAGATCTACTGCTCAGCTGTTCCAGTTTTTAGTTCTGCATAAATGCCCACTCATTATGTCCAGAGGGTTTTGCCTGTAGCTTTGTGTTTGTAGCCTTGAGGCAAATGTCTTGATGGCTTAGGGAACTCGTAGCGAATGACCAAATAACATCGGATTTTCCACAGCAACGAAGCCATTATGGGACAGCATTTCTATGTAACAGCACCCTTCAGTGTGCAATCATTATAACTAAGGATTTAACCAGGCTCTGGGGACATAACAAAATCACTTGGAAGCCCAAAAAATCCACAGTGAAATCTTAAGCATTAGATTTCTGAAATGCTTGAGTCAGGCAGCTTTGTCAGCTACAGTAAAACCAAGTGAAGGGGAAGGAGTTTTGTGCACATCTTGAGAATGAATCCAAGTGTTTGGACCTGTGCATGCAGAGCTGGGAGTGCAGCTTTCCTCGTGCATTCCTTGCACACAGACTTTCCTGCAGTTGCATCTGCAGCCATTGTAAGCACACGCACAAGCCCTAGTGAATGTTAATATTTTTAAGCATAGAATTTTAGCTGTGGCTGAAATTTCTAAGCGTGTTGCTCGCAATTTTGAGGAAAATGTGGTTAGACTGTAGGAGATTACACAGAGCCTTCGTAACCCTCACAGCCCAGGGAATCCAGGGCCTGAAACCTGGCCCATTTCACCTGTGGTCCTCCCCACACACTGACCAAGGGGTTTATCTGAAGGGTTCCTGCTGAATTAGAGGCTTGTGGACACCAGGTTACCAACAGAGAAGGAAAAGTTTGTGATAAAATCAAGGATACAGTTTAAGCACTGTGTAAACACAGAGCTGCACAAGTGTGGTGGGTTTGACCTTGGCCTACAGCCACCCCCACCCTCTCCTCAACAGGAGAGAAAAGATTAAAAAAAACTCACGGCTCAACATAAAAAACCACAAAGATCCCTGACCAGTTGCTACCATGAACAAAAAAGACTTGATTTGGGTGAAAATAATTTAATGCGTTGTCAATATAAATAAGTTTGGATGGTGAGAAACAAAGACAAAATTAAAACGCTGCCTTGCATGCCCCCTCACACTTCTCCCCTGCTCCAGCCCAAGTCCTGAAATGGCTGCAGGAGTTCCTTCCAGTGCCTTGAGCACCTCTACAGAGATGGCAGAGCTGTTCCTCACCCTTTTCCCAGCACTCCTGGGCAGCACTTTGTCCTTTCTCACACCTTTTTTCACGGTAAGGCCCTCAGCACTGCTGACAGACCTGGCTGCGGGCACGGACACCCCACACAGCCAGGAAATACAGGAGGGGAAGCCTGGACCTCTCCAGAGATGGAATCTCTCAAGCTAGAAGGGAAATTATGATCAAACCCCACCAAAACTCGCTCCCTGCTCCGAGGGACTGGGCTGGAAGAGGAGCTCATGCAGAAAGAGAGGCTGTTTTGGTGGGGAATAATAATCCTGTGTGGAGCAATCTGTGCCAGGGGCTGGCCTTAATGAGCTCCCTGTCGTGGCACATGGGAAACTGCCCTGGTGCTTCCAGGAGGGCAGGCAGGACACCTGCCTGCTGCACATATGGCCACTTTCTCCCAGCAGAGGCAGGGAATGAAATCCAGCCTGGGCATCCCTGGGAGAACAAGAACGAGGCACTTCTGGAGGGTTCCCTCTGCCCCTCAGCACAAAGCACCCAAGGCAGTCTTTTCCCCAGCACACATCCCCAAGGATGAGCTGTGCCTTGATAAATCCACAGGCTACTGAGGGTTGCATAACAGCTGCATTGATGAGGCAGGAAGTTGAAGCATGGAGCAGAAATGCGTGACTGCATGGAAAAATCAGAGGTGTACCCAGACAAGCGACCCTCTTGGACAATAAGGTGATGTGGTCCAGCCCTGGGATGTGATGGGAAGGGAGCTCCCAGCTGCATCCCTCCCCAGTTTGTAACCCCTGCACACAATGGCTGTGCTATTTTGACAGGACTCAGAACAACGAAGCACAGAGCAGGGATGAATCTGACTGCGTGTCTCGCCCCAGATCCAGCCTGACTCTTGCATCTCCAGGAAGGCTGGATTAATAGCAGCAGCCAGCAACATCACTGTCACAACAACTTAGCGCTGCCCAGAGTAACAGGAAGAATAACCTCTGCATTACAAAATGGTTCAACCCAGCAGCATTGCAGGGTACTGCTTTAGCCCAGCAGTGACTCACCAGAAATGCTCACAATGCTCCTTGTCTGGGAAAGGCTGTGCAAGGCTCCCCTCGGCCAGTCCTGCAGCTGCCCCAAAGAGCAGCCGTGCATTTTACCCTCTTCCCTCCCCAGGGATGCAATTTTCTACCTGCCTGGTGGCTCTGGGTTTTAACCCTGGTGGAGAAAAGAGTCTGGGCCTCAGGGGTTTTTAGGTACATGTTTTTGAGAAGGTGTTCTTTGACACCTTTCCTCTGTATTGTAAAGGTCAGTTAACACATGCCAGAGGGAGCACTCTCACAGTGATTAAAAAACCCCAAAAAATTAGAGAGGAAAAGTTTAGTTCTTTCATTGTTTGCCCAGTTCAGGCTTTGTAACTTTTCAGGTTTCTTCCTCAGACACAAAAACCTTCTTCCCTTCAAACTGCTCGTTTGAGTAAGCTGGAAACAACAACTTTTGCTGCCTACAAAGTACTTGGGACACAGTCCTGAAGTTGCCTGCATAGGATGGTGTTTCAAACCTCAGAAATAAGTACAGGGCACAAGCATCAACTAAAGAGACTCCCAGCAGCCAGACATCAAGTCACCAGCTCCAGGAATCAGCTCTCACACCCAGCAGCAGCAACACAGACAGGTTTGCTTGACTCGTTATTGTAATGAAGCTCATTAAGGTCCCAAGGGAGGCTGCTCCACAACATCCCAGCTGCAGTGCATCCTGTAATAACCATTTCCACCTCTCACAGGATCTCACGGCGTGGTTCAGGTCAGAAGGGATCACTGCAGGTCATCCAGCCCAGCCTCACTGCTCCAGCAGGGTCCCCTTGAGCACCTTCCTCAGGACTGTGTCCAGATGGCTTTTGAATATCCCCAAGGAACGAGACTCCACAACCTCTCAGGGCAACCTGCTGCAGTGCTCAGCTTGCCCTCACAGTAAAGTTCTACCCCACGTTCAGGTGGAGTTCCCTGTGCATCAGTTTCTGCCCATTGCTTCCCATCCTGTCACTCGGCAGCACCAAGAAGAGCCTGGCTGTGAAAAAGGCCTTTCAAAGGTGACTGAGAGTGGCCTAGAAAGGGACAGAGAGACAGAAGGGGCCACCTTTCTGACCAGCAGGTGAGATGACATCCCTGAACACACACAGATCCAGGCCATGGTTGGAGTTCAGGGAAGGGCACATCAGAACCACAGGAAGAGTCAGTTTTTCTTGTGTCATCCTCATAAATGCAGTATAACCTCACAGTGGATCTGGGCAGGGACACGCTGGAAAAGGCAGGGATATAAACCCAGGGGGAGAAGTGGAGGAACGAAGCAGAAAAACACCCGGAGATACAAACTGGTGCAATTAAATGAGGCCTATTAGCACAGACAGAGAGCTACTCCTCCACGCAGTCAACATGTTTATTTCCTTCAACCCTATTTTTAAGTTTACACCCTGGTGTAAATGTAAAAGCAGGAGATTTCCCCCTCCCCACCCAGAAAATTCATAAAGGATGTGAAAGGGGAGGCATGAGGAGGAAGAGTCATAACAAAAATTTAAAAATGTAAAATTTTTTGCTAGACTAGTCCAATTCCTCTTTTGTACAGTACAACCACTTTTTAAGGCCATGCTGACAGGGCAAATTTCACACTCCTCTCAGTCCTGTGACAAGCAGCTATTTGCCTTTTCAGACACGCAAAGTGTTAAGGTATTTCACTGTGACTTATTGCAGTAACAATTAGAGGCCCTAAACGCGTGCCTGATCTGATCATAAATACTTCAGAAGTAGCTCACTGTGACCAGAAATGAATTTCCTCTCCCAAACTCAGAGCAGGCAAGCTGCCACTGCCTCTCCCTGCACACACAGATAAATAAGGACATGGGCACAGCCATGGACACCACTGCCAAGGCCTGGGGAAAAGCTGAAGGACACAACTTTGGGAGTCCTGCAGGGAATGGCTGAGCTGGGGATTAGGAAACCAAACCCTGCCCAAAAACAAAGCCTCTCAGGAAATCCAACGCTGCCTCTCACTCAAGTCTCTTCATCACCTACAAGCACGGGGCTGTGCTGGAAGCAGTTTGGTTGGTTCAGCTCAGCCAGCTATTAAAATCATAACCAGTTCCTTAAGTAAGAGCTGAAAGTAACTTCCAGCCAGCTCAGGTGCCTGGCCACCCATTCCCAGAGAGGGAGCTGGGCACCTGCCCTGCTGCAGCTTCACAGGCACCCAGGTTTCACTTTCAGGGGAGCAGATGACTCCATTTCCAAGCCCACCTTTACATCCAGCCATCAGGGAAATTTTTTTTGCCTTCTACCCTCCTTAGAGTGGCAATTTTTTTTTTAAGTGCAGCAGCTGAAGTTAATGAGCTCCACAGCCATAGCTACACCCAGGGATATTTGTCAGACTTCCACAAGCACCAGCCAGCACTTCCTAATGCATCACCACAGAGACAACATCCGAGCTTTGCAGTTTCCTGTAATTTTTTTGCCTCACCTCCACGTATTTTTCTACTAAAGAATTTGTGCAGGAGTAATTAGCCTGCGTGGGGATCAGTGAGCCCAGCACAGGAGGCACGTGCAGCTGAGCAAGGAGGCATCAGGAGCACTGATCCACCTGGTGGTCCTTGCTCAGAACCCACTGCNAAAGGGAAGAAAAGTTTCCTCGGTTTTCACCTTGTACAACACATTATGCAAACGCGCGGGGTTTATGTAAGATGACGGCCTGGGGCCACATCACCCCTGGCCCGGGCTGTGATCTCCTTCCATCTCGCAGCCCCGGCAGGCCGGGACCTGCTGCGCTGGCTGCGGGACGTCGCGGCGAGCCGGGAGCTGCCGGAGCCGGGCGGGGGCTCGGGCAGCGCCCCGGGGCCGNCGCTCCGAGCATCCCCGCATCCCCGCTCCGAGCATCCCCCGTGCCCCCCGCTCCGGAAGCCTCGAGGCTTTCGAGAAAGCAGCAAAGGAGAACATTTCCCTCCTCCTGACCGGCAAACAGCGCTGTTTGGAGCGAGCCGAACAGCTCATCACGCTTTTTTCTTTTTTTTTAATATGGCTTATCTGAAGAAAATGAATACAAAAGAAGTCCCCTAATCGATTTAACGCCTTTCTCTCGCCTTTTTAGCTCGCGCCCAAAGACTCGTTCTCATCTTTACCTCTCTGGTGCACGTCACTACCCTACCTTGCCAGCAAATACGAAAAAGTATATTAATTTTAGCTACGCTCGCGTTGCTTTTTAACGGCGCAATCACATAACTCATCACGAAAGCGACCAGAAACAGTTTTTCCTTCAAACGTCAACAAAAATCACTCCAAATCCTTCCCCTAGTCCAGTTTTTCTGGAGTGAATCCCTGGAAACGCTCTCTGCGGGAAAGTTACCAGGAGCGCCTCACAACAGCCCTACCAGCATCTTATCAACTTTTTATCTCCCACCACACAAAGCCGCTAAGTACGGGCGTTTGTTCGCCGCACAGCACAAAGATTCCCCGTTACGGGGGCGAGGAAACGGTGCTTGAGGCTGTGAAGGGGACACCCTGCCCCTCACACAGAAACATGCATAGCTCTCCTCCTCTAACGTCCTCACAACGACCTCATACACATGCAGATGCGCCCCGGCTCCGCTCTGCCATCACAGCTTACCTTCGCTGGAGGACGGGGCCGGCAAATCCTCGGGAAGGAGCAGCAGCACCCAGAAAGAAGCGTTTCAGGCTTATATCTGCTGCTCTGCTGGAGCCAATCGGCCCCAAATCCAGCTGATCGCACTCAGGTGACCTCGCAGACTGATTCCTAAACACCTTCACCTGGGTTCTAGGAACTCGTGTGCGAGGTCTGGAAAACAGCATCCTCTGCAGAAAGGCCAAACTTCAGCTCCCAGTGCTGCCTCTGTCCACATTACACCTTTGTCTGAGTCACATCAGACCAGCTGAAAGCTATACATTTTTAACTTAATAAGTAATAAGACCTTCAGGTGTGAACGGGTTTTTTCCTCTGAAGAGGGCAGGGCCAGAACCCACCTGCACTGGTGTTTTCGGTTCTGTCCCCACCGGTGTTTCTTGTTAAGGTTGTAAACAACCAAAGCCTCATCCAATATGTTTCTGGTTTGGAAAATAGCACTTTTTTTTGTTTGTTTGTTTAAATGCCAAGCCTTACTCGGCTTGGGGTCTCCGATAGCAGAATCTCTGCTGAGAAGTTTGGTGGTCGCTGCTTTTTTAGGAAGATAAGGATGGATGTCCAAGCACTGGACAGTGGCTTCTGGCAGTTTAGGACCTGCCCTAGAGGTCATTGACACTTTGACCATTTGGCTTCCCCTGCACCTCTGAAAACACATTTTCCTGGCATCTCCCGCTCTGAACATCCTCCAGCTTCTCTCATGTTTTCTCTGGATTTCACCACACCTTAACCTTAAATATAGAGCTCCATTTTGGGGTAATTAGAGATTCTTAATTAATTAGAGTTATGGATTTAAAGATTCAAAGCTTGACAAATGAGCTCAGGCAAATTTTGCTGCAAGACTTGGAGAAAATTACTGGTCCCAGGTAGCTGCCCTACCTCTCTGCTAGAGGTTAATTGCTGTTTCTCCAGCGCAGCTGAAAATTCGTGTGCCTCCATCCCAGCTGCTCCAGCTCAGTCCAGCTGCCAGGTTTGTGCTCTCAGTCCTCCAGCAGACCCCAGATCTGCAGCTATTCGTGGAGTTCGGGGTTGTTTTTCCTTTCTCTCTGGAGCTGATGCGATGCAAAGAGGGAAGGACAGGATAAAGACCTGGCAGAAGTGGTTTCTGCTTCCAGACAGGAACCATCCTGCCAGGGAGCTGAAATCAAATATTTTCCCTTGTCTCTCTCTTTAACAAGGGAGCTGGCAGAATTTTTGACCACTTTCTGTCACTGAAAAACTATTTCAATTAATTACAAATAATGGTTTTATTGCAGCAATCAGCTGAAGAACATTATCTTTCCAACCCTTGGTTTAACCTGCCACTTCCCTCTCAGTTTTTATGCTGATCGACCTGCAAATATAAACTCTATGCTCACCTAAAAGATTTCTTGTTATTTGGTTCATTGTCAATCTCTGGACTTTCTGCTGCACTCATGAACAAGTATTTGAGTTTTGTGGCACAGAGCAAGTGTCTGTATTATTACATGCTTTTAATTTTAAATGATGGGTAAAAAATATTCCATATGAATATTTAGGGAATGTGTTATGGCATAGTAATAGCCTGTGAGAAAGGCCTTCACAAGAACCAGTTAAAAAGAGCTGTTTAGCTAAAAGAGAGGAAAAAGGGAATATTTGTGGGCAGCCTTTACACAACAATGGTACATGGAAACCAGCTGGAACATCCCTGTAAGACAGACAGGAACGTCCAATGAATGCAAAGTGGCATCTGAAACTGGGAATAAACTTATTTTTATAACCCTGTGAAAGTGAAAATGGAAGAGGGAGAAGGCAGCAAATGATACAGAACAGAATCTGACAATCTGTTAAAAAATGCTTCCAGGGTAGGCCCTGAGGAATTTTGGCAGAGATGGTCACCCATGGAGTTCCATGGATCGTGGGACACGAGGCAACAGGAATGACCAGGCACCAGAGAAATGTCCTGACAGCCACAGCTGCTTTGGATGACACCCAGATTTCACAAAGACACGCTGTCTGCCTGTGGGGGAACAAATTCCCAAGTGCATTTCCTGTGGCTCAGCTCCCTGGGTCTCCATCCCAAATGGACCCTGTAGGGTTTGACAAAACCAGCTCCAGGTTCTCCACACAAAACCTGCAATATCAATAAACACGTCATTCAGAGAGTTCTTTTAGTGACAGGAAAGCATCTTTGTCCCTAACTTCATGTTCTTTTAGTGAAGTAACAGTTTGGGAACAAAGTGTCAACAGCACCCCATTTTTTTCTTAATAAAATACAATAATATAATCCAGTTGTTATTGCAGAATAAACTCCCAAAGGCAGCCCAAGCCCCCTGTCAGGAGGGAGGCTCCACACCACAATTAGGCCAAAATATCTACAAGGCTGTACATAAATATTGCATGCAGGAAAAAACAGAGAAGAAAGGGCTGCAACAAATCAGCCCAGCCAGCTGCCACAGCAAGGCAGACCCATTTCAAGATGCATTTCTGGGTTTACTCATATTGCAAAATTCTGAAGGAACAGGCAGCAGGGCTGCAGCCAAAAGTCAGGGAGAGACAACAAACAACAGTGAAATAAGTGGAGGGCAAATTAAAACTGAGAGTCAAAAATAAAGTGAACCGATACCAGCTACTAAATTAAGACAGAAGTTCTATTTTTGTTTGATATTTTACTACTTCTGCATCATTATTTCTCTCCGAAGCTGCAAACACCAGGAAAAAAATTTCTTTTTAAACTGAAAGCAATAACGCCATGAAGTCACACAGTTTCAGGAGGTGGACTCTTGATTAATCCTCAGGTTTCAGTTAATGCTGGGTGGCAATCAGGGCTCTCTCAGGTGATGGGGTGGCCAAGGCCATGCCCTCGGTTGCCACAGGGGCAAGGAAGCAGCTCCATGGATCCACCTGGGAAGAGCCCAACGTCCTGGTGCCCAACTGCTGCTGACAACCAGGCAAGAGATGCTTGAAATATTTCCTTTTTGCACAAGGCAATTTTTTACTGAGTCACACAAATTCAACTATTTTACGGGTATGGATCAAATTTTTGCAGAAGAGCAGTGCTTTAATGATTTTTTACCTTTGAACCCCAATAGTTGAAAGCCTTTTTCCTTCATATTATGACCAAACCTCTTCTTTTGATGGGAGGTGGGCAAGGGAAAAGATTGGACAGAGGGATTTGAATCGTCCATTTTCAAAGGAAATTAGAAATGGAACTTCTGAAGAGTCTTACATTAGAACTTCCTTTTGTTTTAGCCAGCTCAGGAAGAATCTGTGAAAAAGCAGTAAAAAAAATGAAATTTTGAGGATCAGAAAGAGGCAAGTGCCTACTGGAGTGTTCAGCTCACTCTGCTTTTTAGATTCCCCAGGAATTAACATAATTCCTTTAAGGTTAATAACTTTGGATGAGACAAGTTGAACTGTCCTTTCCAGGGGATGGAACTGAAGACATTGTGGTTGTTTCGTGGTGCTGGCACAGCTCAGAAGGTGGTGGAGCTTCAAAAGGATGTCCCAGCTCAAACACAGAGCAAAGAAAAGCTCTAAGGTAATGGAAACTCCACATTTCTAATGTTCCACACATATGAATAGAACCCGAGTCAGTACATTAGACAATTGACTGGCTTTGCTTGAATGCATGCAGGAATAAATGGAAACATCCTTATTTCCTATCCCAAGGGGCAATTATTTCACTGCCTGGTTTTGTGCATTAATAAAAAAAAAAGAAAAAAAAAAAGAAGCAGGATTCCATTGTCTGGTAGCTAAAATATCTTCCTATATGTGCTGGATAAGCAGCCCAGCAGCAGAAAGAGGAAAAAAGGAACAGAACTGTAGCACTGCATTCTCTAAACAAGCTCTCACCGTACCCAGCAGATTCCTGTGTATAAATATATAAAATCCATAAAAATACCCCTCAGAAGGGCAGCTTGTTTGTGTTTTTTAGAAGTTCTGTTAGTCATCATGTGTCCTGGCTGTGCCTGTGCCTACAGATGGTCCAAAATGCTCATTTCTGAAATGCTACAATGAGTCTAACAAATGCAAAGGCTGGAATTTCACACCTCTTTAGGAGAGAAGGCGACTGGATTGCAACTCAAACCCAGCTTTTTCTCCCAGTTCACCACTGCCACAGGCATTCATTTCTCTGTGCTTCCCTTTCTTCTCCCTGCACACCTCCAGTGGTGTTCCTTTATCCTTCAAAGGAAAAATGAGAACATAAAAACGATTTATAAGCGAGGTGTTCAGAAATGGTACATTTTGCCTCTTTTACACGTCTCTGGAAGAAAAGCTGTGATGCGAACAGAATTCTCACTCAAGGACTGAGCAGGTCTCACAGGGCCCAGGACACACTAAAGCCCAGATTTAGGTTCCTTTTCAGAAAGCACTGGGGAAAAAAAGCCCAACTCCTCTTCAGGAAGGTTTGTTTGGCATTTTCGCATCAGAAACACCAAAAATTCCAGCTCCTGCCTCACCCCTACGGCACAAAGCACTTGGAGGACTTTCTGCAAAACGTAAACTTCCTCAAATCAGTAAAATTGGGCCAAAAGCGGATGGGAGACCTCTCAAATTGCACACCCCAGGTTTTTGTGGATTATTCCACCACAGGCAGATTCAGCAGGAGACAAAGCTGGTAGGATTGGTTTTTATTGAGAGGCAGCCTTGCAGTTTGTGTTCGAGCTGCCGATTTCAGCAGGCAAGATCATGACATCTCAGGAAGGGGAGAAAAAAAAGAAAAGATTCTTGGAGATACATAACGTGTTTAATTGAAACCATTAGTTTTACTGGCAAACAGCTTCATCTTTCTGTTCTGTTAATCCGAACAAAGTGCTGCAATTATGACTCAATACATAATGTCCTTTAGTGCTACTAAGACCACATTCCCCGAGCAGAGCAGAGAAAGAAAACAGAGCTGTTCTCAGTTAACCAAACATTCCATGCTTCTAGCCAGAATACTTTTATTATATGGTTATCATATACATCAGAATTATAGTGGGAACATTTACAAATATGCGAAGATATTTCAGAACCTCCATTATTCATGTACACACTAACTCACACACTCGGTTTTTTGCATGTCTACTCAGTTACCAGGTGAATGATGCACAAAATTATTGCTTTCAGAACAAACACCTCAGATTAAAACTAAACTTCAGTGGCAAGAATTGAGATTTAAAAAAAAAAAAAAAAAAGTCTTAAATACCCTGTATAACATACCTGTGCATAAACCTAAAGATATGTTCAGCTTACCCATTACCTTTGAAATACTTACCAAAATTAAAATTTGAAACCCATTTATAAAAAAAAAGTATTAAAAAGTTCACCATTATTTACAAATCCGATTAAATTACACATAAATAAATATTTACATTCAACACACTGCTTCCCTTAATACACATAAAGCCTCCCTGGAAGTATTTTTTGGCCTTAATAGGCAAAAAAAAAAAAAAAAAAAAAAAAAAAAAAAAAAAAAAAATTTGTCCTTTTTTTTTCANNAAAAAAAAAAAAAAGTAAAAAAAAAAAGTTATGTGCCTATTCTTTCAAGTTTCCCCCCCAAATTTAAAAACAAGACAATATAAATATGTGAATAAAGCTGCAATATCCTTAGACACAGAAAGTGAATTTTCTAAAAGTATTTTCATTTTGAACTAGTCCTCGTTAAAAAAATACCAAGATAATATAAACTGCAGCCAACATTGCTGCAGTTTTTAAAAGCCTGAATATTTCTGTATAAAATAAGCATGTCAAATGCCATCTTAAGCCTAGCAGGATTTTAGTACTCTCCTATGGTAATCTGAAAATAAAGAAAAAAAAACCCAAAAAACAAAATAGAAGAGAAAGAAAAACAAAACGAAACAAAAAAAAAACAACCCCCACAGAATAATCTTACTATTTTCAGGTGTTTATAAAAAAACATTTTAATGTACATAAATCTCTATACCATTGTTTAATACTGCTTTTATTGTTACTGTTGCGTTTCGAGAGAACGAACCCCTGAAATTGTATCAGAGAGCAAAACAGGCTTCCATCTAAAATCTGTCTCTTAAAAACCACACAGGAGGCCGGTCACCCATGAGATACCGAGATGTGGAAAAGGAATCTAAATAAATCTCTCTGAATAATTCCATCAACCCCCCCTTTATAGCACCACTTTTACAGCAAAGGATTCAATACACTTGTCCCAAGTACTTATCTTCAGGTAATTGCTTCCACAGAACAGGGATACTGCAGCTTTTAGCAAGACTTGTCTCACGGATCCAGCAGGAGTGAAGATCCTGAATGATATTTTTTTTTCTCCCTTTTTTTCCCCTCCTTTCTTTCAAAAAAAAAAAAAAAAACAAAAACGGAAAAAAAAAAAAGAGAAAAATAAAAAAAAAAACCAAAAGAGAAAAAAAAAAAAACCCACCCAAATCTCTATGTTCCCCCTGGCAAGAAGATCTCAGTCTGTGTGTGTAGGAGGAAGGGTAAAGTCTGGTTTTCCTTTCACTTCCTGTGCTTGTCCATTTTGTCAATGGTTTTGTTGGTCTCTGCGGGGCTCTGGTCGCCAGCGTTCATGTAGGATTTGTCTGCTATTTTTAACGCTTCATTTAGGTAGTTCTGGACGGATGTCATGGCAGCACAGATGGCAGCGCTCCCAAAGCCATGTGTGATCAGGCTAAAATGAGTCAAACAGCCCTGGATGCCAGGGTCCAAGATGGGGCTGGGCCTTGTGTTTCCAAGAGGAGTTCTGTCCTGAGTGAGGAGGTCTGTGAATTCCTTACAGATCTGCCTGCAAATGGAACACAAAGGGCTCACGCTTTACGCCACGCAAATAAACAAAAATAACAAAGAAAATCGCATCAAATGTTTGGCATTCATGTGAGAATTGCGAGAAATTCGGTGTCTTAAAGCAAAAAAAAAAATTAGCATCATGTTCGAACTATAGGCAGGGGAGACTAGATTTCTGTTTATTATCCTGATGAACCTTCTGCTGAATCCCCATCACGAAAACACTCTGCAAAATCATCTCTGCACCTCTGCTGCCTGCCTGGCTCTGCATCATTTGCTCCAGATTTGAAGTGGGGAGTGGGAATTCAGAGCTGGTTTCTCTGAGAACTTTCCCAGCTGCAGCTGAGTGGCTCAGAAAGGCTCGAGCAGCTGAAGAGGAGATTTAATTTAGTTGTGTATATTCCATGTATATATAGGGAGGCCGAGGCCCTGATCCTGCAAACACTAACACATATGCCTGGCAAAACATGAGTGCTTAATAATGCTCCAGCATATGTTGTTTGCTGCTTGGAAATCTGTCCCCTCGAAGGGATTTCACAGGAGCTGAGCAATCTCAACAGAATCATCACTTTATCAGAATTTCTCAATCAGAAACGTCTTCCAGAAGATTATTACTAGTGCCAGTAACAATGCCAATAAGGAAAATATTCAGGAGCAGGAGGAGTGCTCAGGAAAAATTAGCATAATGTTGAAACCATAGGATAGGGAGACTGGATTTCGAAATTTTTAAGAGATCTATTCTTGTAAAAGATGATCTCTTTTAAAGGAAGGCTGGATGAATTCAACAGCAGGAGCGTGTTTTGCATGCCTGATGTGAGCACAAAGTCAGGGCAACTTTCTCAGCAGTTTAGGCAGGTTTTTCTCAGCTCCTCTGCAGAACAAGGGTGCTGTCAAAAGCAGGGGATTACATCGACCCCAAACCAAAAAACATCTCAGAGAACAAACCATGAACTGCAGCTCTGTTAAACCTGAGCCTGGCAGAGGAACTCAGCAGAGGAAAGGGGACAGGGAGCACTCCAAACACCGGTTTTAGATAAGCTTAACCTAAGCCAGGTATTTCCTCTCAGAGACTTGCTCAGGACAGGGTTTTCTCACAGGTACCAAGTGGCTGCAGAACAGCCAGAACAAAGCTCCTCTCCTCCCCCTCCACCGAGGTTTGCAACAGGGATTTGTTTAAGCACAGGGACTTTCCACACCTACCAGAGGATGCTTCCAGGGAGCTGTAAAAACCTTCAGCCCTAACAGGGAAAAAGGGACTCTCCAGCTCCTGGCTCCCAGTCCCGAGGGAAAGCTGGGAGCTGCTGCTGCCAAAAGCAGCTGTGAGGACACAGGGGCTGAGCTTCCCTTCTCCAGCCCTGTTCACATTCCCAGGCCACGCCTGCTCTCCACATCCTCGACCATGTCACACCTAGGGACACCTTTTCCTCAGAGTTGTCCTGCTGTAGGACTTTTCCTGAAGTTTTTACTGCAGTTGGACAGAAATTGTCCAAACTGCTTTAGTTGTCTACAGGATTGTTACCCTTATTATTGGTTCAGACTAAAATAAAACTGCTGCCACAGCTGAATTCAAACCAAAACCAAATAAAAAGAATTGCTTCATCTTCCTAATTAAAATTACACGCAAAAATCTACCAAACTATCCCGCAGTCACAGACAGTCAGAGTCAGACAAAAACACGTTCAAAAAGGAGAGAAGAAATGAAATCCAAGCTGAAAACTTACTTTGCAGCAAGAAGCATGTTCTTCCTGTTTGCCATTTCGTTGCGGCCCATGTGTGGTCTGGTTAAATATTCAGCCACTGCTTTGGAAGGAAATTCTGTCTCGCACACGTAGCCAAAGTCACGAGCAAGATGCACAGCTTCACCTGGATGGGTGAAAGGGAGTGCTTGTTAAATTGTACAATATCATTTATTATGAGGAAATCAGGGAAATTAAGGGAAAAATGCTGTGGATTTTTGAAGTGCATTCCGGTTTTGGAAAGGGACACCATTCTATCACTCATTACCATTTTCTAACTGATGGATCAGTGTTTCTTTGTGAGTTTGCATCAAGAAAAAAGAGATTTGCATGGTGACTGCTACAAAACAGAATTCTTTCTTTTATATTAGAAAGAAAAATTCCTGTCTCTATCCAGAATAAGTGCACAGCAAAGAACACGATTCAGTCAAGATCAAATTGTCCACTGCTATTTAAAAATATCTGCCAACTAAATCCCACTTCCATAATAAAAGTTTTCACTTTAGTATGCTTTCGGAATATTTTTTCATAAGAATTTTCATACAGAAAACCAGATTGCAAGGTGTATAACCAGATCACTTTTGTCATTAAAATAATTTCATCAGGCTTAAAATAAAAAAGGTTGGCGTGATCAGTGCAATGTGCATGTGCACACACATCAGCCTTCTGAAACTTCCAAGGAAAGCTTTTAAATACAAGTTGCTGCATTATAAACAGCAGGAAGGTATTGTTAGATCATTTTTCACTCTTTTCATTTCAGTTGCTGCTCCTATTCCTGTTAAATTGTGCCACTTCCAGGAGCTGCTTGAAGCAGGAACACCAAAAGTAAACCACACACGTCCATGTACACACGCCCCTCAGGTCAGCTCAACTGACAGAGGGTCCACAGAACATGGCACAGATTAAAGGGGCTCCAGTTTCCTATCAGGAAGTCAAAAGCCATAAATCTCACTTTATAAGCTGGTTTATTAGCAAAGCCTCTGAGGACACCGCTGAGGTAGGGCAGGACTGCAGTCAGCTGTCCCAGACTCCCAAAGTTTCCCAACAAGGAACCAAACCCACTGCTCCGAGGAGTTTCACCCCTTTTGCCTTCCCTGCCTCGCCCTCGTGAAACCCCAAAAAATCCTGGAGAAACAGACTGGACAAAGGTGCCTCGGGCCCATCCTGGCACGGAGGAATCCTGCATCCCTGCCAGCAGCCCGGGATGCAGCCGTGAGCAGCAGCAGGGGCTGGGCTGGGGTGAGCAGGGCTCACCAGGGAGAGAAGAGCCCCTCAAAGGCAGCACAGCCCTTCCTGAGGTGCTGCAACATCCCCACCACGCTCATTTCAAAATAAACAAATCACTTTCAGGGACTTTCTAAGCTTTCCATGCTTTGCCCGGTGGATAAAAGCTGTACACAAGGGGAGAAAGTTTATTTTTAAGACGCACTCGAGACTGACCTTCCACCAAAGATGTCAATAGTGTCACATTTGCAGCTTTCCTTCTGCCAGCAGGAAGATTCAAGCCAATTTTATCCAGTTTTTCCCTTAATGATCTGCCACCATTTTTAGATTTGGCTCTGTAATTAAAGAGAAAAAAATGTCCTTATTTATCTTCAGGGAACACTTCTTTTTAAGATGAGAAATTCCAGTTACTGACATTCAATAGGGTTCTACTGGGGTGGGGAGAAGATAAAAAACAGGCTCTTTTCAAGTGACCTACTTTTTAAATGCTCTACTTCAAACCAGCCAGGATGAAACACAGCAGGTCAAAATCAAAATATTTCAAACTACACCACTGAAACCAACAGCTGTAGAATGATCACAAGCCAAATTAAGTGTATGAAAAAAAGGATGAAGAAAATGTCCTTGTAATGATTAATCAGGACCACGAGATTTAATAAAAAAATCATTCCACAGGGAAACAGTTAGTCTGGGGAATCAGAGACAGCTCCATGTGCTGGTTTTGAGACAAAACCCCAGCTCTGAACAGAGAATGAGAACTGCTGTCAGAGCTGTTAATAGCACTTCTCCAGAGGCGGCAGAAGTGCAAAGAAGTTTTATTTCCAAAGCCCATTAGGATTCAGCGTCGTCGGGCTTCTCAAAATTCAGGAACTCGCTAAAAGCTCTGCGGTTGTGCTGAGGTGGCTGCTCACACACAGCAAAACCAGGGAAAACACGAGCCCCGGGCACGGAGGGGTGGCTGGGAGGGGAGGGCACCCACCCTACCTTCGCAGGACTCCTCCTAGCAGAGAGGCATTGAGACACTCCGGGGGCGAGAGCCGCCTCTGCACCTCTGCCACTGTCACTTTGTACTTGGACGTGGAGCTCAGCAGCGACAGCCTCCCCGGGACGGAGCAAAACACTTCGTTGGGGTTGATCACCACCCCAATTAATCCATCCTTTTGGCAGGGCAGGCTCAGAGCGCTGTTTTTCGTTAGGGAGATGGGACCTGCGGGAGGAGGAGGGAAAGCAGGTATTTTATCAAAGGGGGAAAATTAAATAGAGAGTGGCAAGGGAGTTTTCTTTCTATAAAAACAACCCGGGAGAAAGGATTTTGTTTGGTGTTAAATGCTCACGCCACTGGACCCCGTCCCCAGAATCCATCTGCACCACAGGGACCCAAAGGTCCCCAAAACTGTTCCTGACCAGCTGGATTTTGCCACTGGATGCCAAGGAGCTGCCAAACACAACCAAGAATGCTTTTCACAGCACACAAACCCCACAGCTCTGGAGCAGCAGGCTGCAAGGCAGCAAAGCCATGCTCCCATAAACTCGATCCTCCGACAGACTCCAGATTAGCATCCTCCAGCTACTGCCAAAACTCTTCCCAAGCTGGGGCAGGGAGAAACCTCCCAGCTCCTGCTGGGCTTCATCTTCCACCTCGCACACGCAGGTTTGAGAAACCACCTTTGGAATTTAATCCCAACAAACTCCTACCAGACAGCACAACAGAGAGGGACGCAGCCCAGGGGAGAACCGAAAGTACGGAGCTGCTGCTCGTTAATAGCTTCAGCCTTTAGGTGAGGAGGGACAACAAAGGCTTTGGAAGGAGCAAACCACAGATCCAGCTTTTCCATCCCCTCGCGAATCCTCCCAGTTCACCCAGCGCTGCTGGGGAAAGGGTTAAAGAGCCGAGGTCGGCCCTGCTCCCGGAGGGGGAAGATTTGTCAGTGGTGCATCTGACAGCGAAATTATTCTCCCATGAGCTAAAGGCAGCAATCAGCGCTCTGACACACACTTCTGCTTTTCCTCAGTTAGGTATTTGTTTGAAGTCTTCAGAGGAAACTTCTGATTTTTTTTTTTTTTGAAGCACAAATTTGTTTAAAAACAAAAGCAAGGAAAAAAACCTAAATTACTGTAAATTGAGTCAATACGTCTTCCTCCTTCCTCAAAACCTCAGCTACAAACCAATTTCGATTAAGATAAAGCCAAACAGTCTTCTGCCAGCAAACTCAGTACTTTCTCAAGTCTTGTAAAGAAGTTGGGGGAAAAAAAAGAAGAAAAAATACTGTCTTCGAGTGCTAGCAGCAACAAAAAACCCCAAACAAGCAAACAAAAGAAAAGCCCCGTGTCATTTTACACACACACGTATTTCAGGAAAGATTAAAATCGGCTCAAGGTCCTGGTTGCGATTAAGGCCACAACACAACAGCACACGACGGGGGACAGCCGTGTCCCCACTGAGCCGCACACCCCAGGGCAGCCCCGGGGGTTTGTCCCCGCCGCCACCTTCGCTCGGACAGCGTCAAAAAAATCCAGCGACAGAGAGTGGAAGAAAAACTCCTCCGCCCTCCCGATCCCAGAGGATCGGTCTTTATAAAAATAATAGGGCGTCACTTCACCGGTGCGTCATTAAACTTTTAACTATTGACAAGGGAAAGTTAAACTGCGGTGCCACCTTACTGACCTTTTCTAATGACTGTCTGGTCATGCATTAGTAAGTGTTGATCTTCCACATTCTGGAAAGAGAAAGGGGGAGAAAGTTTCGCACCTGGAAGAGCTGAGAGAGGAAAAGCCGGGGGTTTTGGGGAAACCCACCCCCTCCCTCCCAGCGCGCCCGCATCCTGGGGGGCGAAGGGGAGGAAATGAGGATTTCTGTGCCCGGCCGGGGATGGGATGTGCAGAAGGGGACGGAGCCCGTCCCGCCTCGCCCAGGGGGGGCCCGGCTGCTCTTACCTGCACCTCCTCCATCTGGTGAGCCATGTCGTGCAGGCCCAGGTTATCAGCCAGCGCCGAGGCGTCCAGCCCGTGCCCGTGGGGCAGCAGCAGCTCGGAGCGCCGGAAAGTCTCCCTGCGGCTGCCGGCAGAGCCGCTCTCCAGCGCCGAGAGGTGCGGCACCAGCCCGGGGCGGCCGTGCGGGGCCAGCGCCGCCGGCTCCTGGCTCTGCCGGTTCGGCCAAGCGCTCTGCTGCTGGCTGGGCGGCGGCGGCGGCGGCTGGTGCAGCGGGTTGATGGAGAACGGGTCGCCGAGGTGCGAGTAGGGGTCGCTGGACTGGGAGTAGGGCAGCGGCTGGTACGGGGGGGGGAAGTGGGGCGGCGGGAAGTCGGAGGCGCCCGAGTGCGAGAGCGGCGGGGCCGGGCTGTACAGGTGCTGGCTGACGGCGGAGAGGTGCGGCAGCCGCGGGTTCCCGTTGCTGCTGCCATCGTGCCGGTCCTGGAAAGCACACAGGGGTGGGGGACAGCGGGGTGGCCGTCAGAGGGGTGGGGGGACA
>VZTG01008314.1:328991-342953 GCA_013397845.1 Melanocharis versteri | reverse complement strand
ACAGGCGGTAGTTTTCCTATTTGGCAGCAATTAAAAGAGAGCGTGGGGATGCTAATTAGTTACATCCCTCTTCCTCTAAAAATTATTTAAACACACACATATCTGTATTGTTAATGAAGCTGCAGCAACCTGTCCGGATTGTCGCCTCGGCTCCCGCAGAGCTCGACAAAGGCAGCTGCTGCCCCGCGGCCCCGGGAGACTCCGCGGAGCTTCCCNCCGCAGCACAGCCGTTGTCCCCGCGGCCGAGCGCGGACACCTGGGCATCCCCACCGCATCCCCCTCCCCAAACCCGGCCGCCCCCTCCCCGGGAAGGCCCCGACACGCAGCCCTGCCCGGCTGCTCCCCGCTGCCGGACGGATCCCACCGGCCGCGGCAGAGCCGGCACATTTTGAGTCTTTTTTTCCCGCTGCCCCGCCGTTTCTCCTCCCTTCAGGGCGCCCCGGGGGATGCGGGGGGCGGTGAGTGTCTGTGCGGGTGTTTCCCCGCGGCTGCCAGCACCGGGAGCATCCCTGGAATCCCTGCCTGACGGGAGCCTTTCCTCGCCCTCCGTTGTGCCCCCCCGGCAGGGCAGCGGCCGCTCGGGAGCCGCTGGCTCAGCCGCAGAGCCCCGGGTGCCGGCAGCTCCCCCGAGGCTCCCGCAGCCCGGGGCTGGCAGCGCCGGGGGCTCCGGGCACCTGCCTCGGTGTTAGGAGTGCCCAAGGCCAGGTTGGACGGGGCTTGGAGCAACCTGGGCTGGCGGGAGGTGTCCCTGCCCAGGGCAGGGGGTTGGAACTGGGTGATCTTTAAAGTCTCTCCCAGCCCAAACCATTCTGCGATTCTATGATTCTGCACTGGTGTTAGGGGTGCAGTCAGCACCCAGCAGGGCTGTGGATGTGCTGGTCCCCCCAAAAGTGAAGGTGATGTGGAGTGGAGTGGGGCTGCACTGACAGGCACCAGATCCCTGCCCAGCTCCCTGCCTCAGTTCCAGCCCTCACTTCTGCAGGAAGCGAGAAGGAAGTGCCCACACTTTCTTCATTTTCCCCCAACCTATTAATTTGCTTAATAAACACGATCCCAGCTATGTTTTCTTCCTGCTCCTTCCCTCCGGAGCTGGAGGAGCAGAGTCCCCTGGCCATGGAGTGCCGTGAGCCCGCAGCACAGAGGATGTTGAGCAATTCCTGGGCAGAAGTGACAGGCTTTGGCACCAGGCGCTTTTGGGCCCTGGGTTAGATGCTCCATGGCATGTGGCAGAGGTTCAGCAGTGATGTGCAGCTGCCTGGGGCTCCTGCAGAAGAGTTTCTCTGGCTTTTGTACACGAGAAGTTCTGTCAGGCTGGATGGTTTGCGGCAGGAGACGGATACCTGGGAGTGAGAAAGAGAGAGCTCACACGAGCCTGCCTGCAGCCACAGCATGGGACAGGGCACAGGAACACCCGGATTCCCAGCCTGTCCCTGTCCTTGAGGCAGGGGATGACCACAAATATGACAGCAGCTGCATTTACCTTGGTCTGCTCATTCATAAAACAAGGATCATAATCCCAGCAGCGGCCAGAGATGGATTCCAATCCAGTGGGACCAAGAGAAGAGTGGGAGCTGTGGGCCCTGATCCCCATCTCTGCTCAGTGACCTGAGGTGCCTCCTCAGGGCTCTGACATTCTGCCTGCAGTGGAATGATCATTCTATCCTGGAGAGATGCTCTGATTTTAAATTCCCTCCTCTTTATGTCCACCAGGAGCTGCTAGCCAGAGTGTTGCTCCAAAGGCTAGCATTGCTGGACTGTGTGTAATCAAACTCAGCTCCCTCTTGCAGGGAACAGGCTCAAAATAAAAGAAGATCAAAACCCCCCAAGCAGTCAAAACACCACAAACCACCACTAAAGGTGAAATCAAGATTCATATATTTAGTTAGGCTCTTTCCTGAAAGTAAAAAGATAAACAGGCTCTTGGCCCAACAGACATAATTCATATTATAAAAAATAAAGGTTGGTGATGATGTTTTGTGCAAATAGCTGCTGGGAAACCATGGTGGTGTTTGGGGAAGGTTCCTCCACGGACAGAGATGGGCACCAGGTACAAAGGGGCTTTTCCACCCCTAACTTTGGGGGGTATCAATCAAGTGTGTAAAGTGTCTTTTTTAAAATACTCACTTCTCCATGTACATCCATAGATACACACAGACATACCAAGTTCAAAATCCTGATAGGAAAATTATCTAAACACCTTCCAAGATGATTTTGGGCACAATATAAAGCAGAGATGCAGACAGTACCTGTGCAGGAGGGAATGAATTTACAAAGCAGTCAGTTGCCCTATTTGGAATGAATTTACAAAGCAGTCAGTTGCCCTATTTCTAGTTACCTTTCACTCTTCAGGGGTGATGACATCAGTAAACTGACCTTGATGTCAGGACAATGGGTCATGTGAGTTGAAGCTGAGGATTTTCCCTGTAGGCAATTTAAACAAGTAAAGAAAATATATTCAGTTACTCTCTTATTTCCATGGTCCAGTTTTTTGAAAACTCCTAATCCCTCTAAATAGCCAGTTTTTCCTGGAGTTCTCCATCAAACTCAGCTGAACAAAATCTGAACTGTATCACAAACAGGGGAAAGCTCTCTCAAGGACTTGGTTTTGGTTACTCTAGCAAACACATGCAGGGGCTGAGTGGATTTTTAATAGATTTATTTTTTCCACACAAAATCATTTGCGAATTTTCCTGCAGCGCTAGTCCTGCAGAGGCCCTGAGGAGATACTCTGAGGTGAAGGAATTCACACTGCTTTGAAGCCTCTTATCCACGTTCAGGTAGTTGCACGCAGGGATTGCAGAGGGACACAGGCTTGGGATGTCCAGGTGATTTTTCTTCTATTAAAAACCCACATTCTTCACTCTTCAGCAACAAAACGGAGGCAATATGATTCAGGGTGCTTCAGTTCAAATGTGAATTCAGGCAGCATTTCAGGCATCTTTATTTCTGGGCTTCCTGGGATTTAGGAGCCGCAGTCCAGACACCGCCAGGCAACACAGCTTTAAATCTGTTCCTCCCCCTGCAAAAATCCAGCACTGGAAAGCACTAAGTCAGTATAAATTCACTCTACCAATGCAAATGTATTGAAAATGAAGCTGACATTAACTTGCAGCAGTTTTATGTTGTCTAAGATGTCTTTTGCCCACACCATTGCAGCCTGACCTGCTCCATCATCCTGTCCCCCAAAACAATTCACAAAAACACCAAAGCTGACCCTAACCCTGTGCTTTGACTGACTCAGCAGAAAGGCAGCCCTGGGTCCACACCTGATCCAGATCAAATTTGGACTGCTAGGTGACCTGGGTGTCCAGAAAGCTGGGATTAACAACGCTGGGAGCGTGGCCTTGGACAGCAGCCGAGAGAAGGAGCATCCTTGGAGGGATGTGGGAAGAGCTGCTCCTCCCTCTGGGACACGGGGAAGTTTTGCCCTGGGAGGGACAAGGGTCTGTCGAGGAACAGGAGGGAGTTTGGAAAACAGGGAAGGCAGTTTCTACAGGTGAGAGTTGTGCTGGTGCAAGATGGATGGGGCCTTCGAGAGCCAGCCCCGATGCTGAGCGGAGAGGAACGAGGTCACCACTTCCTTGTGCCGGGCTGCATTAGAATTGAAAACAATCACAACAGCGAAACAAAACCAGCTCAGCTCAACAGATGCAAATCCAGCGGCAGACACGGGCTCCAAGCAGGTCAGGCTGCGCCCATGCAAACGCTGCGCTAGCCCGGAGCGCGGTGAGGTGGCCGGGCAGGGCGTGGGCGGGTGGCTGCAGGGTGACCCGAGCCCAGCCCGGCCGGGCTCTCGGCCACTGCTGGCCCGGGGGGAGCCCGGCTCGCTGCCCCGAGAGGCTGCGGGCTCCCAGGCCCCTGGTGGGATGCGCTTTTCCTCGGAGCCCGTGCGGCTCCGCAGGCAGGCTGCAGAGCCGGAGTCGCCCGAGGGGAGCTTTGCCAGTAGAGCCAGAGCGATAAAGCGCTGCTCTTGTGTAAACACGGAACACACCAGCTAAAGTGCTCTTCTGTCAGCGTAGCTTATCCCGGCAGGGCTCTGCCAAAGGAATCCTCGCTCCTTTCAGCCAGGCTGTAAATCTGCTGTGCTGCGGTCGGGAGCAACAGCACCGCAAACAGCAGCGAGCTGCGCTCCAGGTCGGGGCTGCTCCCAGATCCCAGGTCACCGCCGTGCTCCCTCGTGGGGACAGGGATCGCCTGCTCTGGGGTCAATGAAGCCACCACAATGGCCAGGGAAATAGGGCCGTGTGTGAAGATCCTCCAGAGACCCCACAGTGCCCCAGGAATGCCCGGGCTCCTGGCTCAGGGCACCAGCTGCCACCTGCGCCTGTGGCTGGTTCCGGCACAGCCAGCCAAACCTCTCCGAGCCCACAGTGCCTTCTGGAGCCCAGAGCTGGCCCTGCTTAATAACAGAGGGGTGTGGATGGTCACAGGGAGGCTTCCCAGTGCATGGGAGGGAGGCATGAGTTCACACTTCTGCTGCCACAGCTGCTGTCCCGTGGTTTCCTGGGACACTGAAGAAGAGCCCCACGCTGCTGACTCATCTGTATTAAACTCTGCACTAACTGGGAAGGGGAAGGGTCTGAGCACTCTCCTTTCTAAATCCTGAGCCCTCCCTCCCTGAAAACCTCCCTCAGGTTCTCGGGAGATCGTGCTGTGCCCGTGGTCTGTGGTGAGGATCCTGTCTGCGCACAAGCAGGGGAGGAGAATTTACATCTCCAGCAGCCCCAGACTGAAAATCTGCCACGCTCTGCTTGTCCTCAGCAGCTCTGCACTACCCACGCACGTAGGCAGCACCCTGCCTTCCTGCCCTGAAAGTTTTGGGATGACCTGTTTCCTTGTTCAGAGCGGGGAAGCAGGAAACAGGGACATGTAAAGCATATCTACAAGCTACAAAACCTCCAGCTCACCCTGCCCCTGCCCCAAGCTGGCCAGATGTGACCCGGGAGCTCCGGGAGCCCTCGCCGTGCCTGGGACACCAATTCCCTCTGGAGCAGCGCCTGGCGGGCTCCCAAACCCTTGGGCACATCCAGGCAGCCCTGAGCAGGCACGGGGAGAGCTCTGCTCCCTGCAGACGTGCCCAAAGGGCCTTGCTCAACGCAGGGAGGCTGCGATGGCACAGAGGCCACGCTGGCTGTGAGCACGGCCTCCTCTGGTCCCTGGGATACAGAAAATCCCTGGGTGGAGGCCGCGTGGCCCCGTGTGAGCTGAGCAGCAGGGTTCTGGCCAGGCTCCCCACGCACACACCTGGCTGGCGGGACAGCACCTCGAGGCTCCAGTCTCAGGACAGTCTACCTGCACCATGCAATTGCTGTTCCTTGTAATTTTCCCCGAGCTGGTGCCATTGCAAATGCCATCCTTATCTCCCTAAGTACAGATCCTCTCCCGAGTCGTTTACAATGTCATACAGCAATTTGTTACATAAGCTCATTAAGTTTTTTAATATATCTATGTTAATAGGCACGTAAATATGGTAATCTTAATTTCAGACCTGTCTCTGAAAAGCATTAGCTGGGAAACTGGTCTGAGAAAAAGCAAACACGGCCCAGGAATAGCCAGGGATTTATCCAGGGTTTGGGTGTCCCTGTGATGAATGGAGCAGGAGTTGAGCTCCTCGCTGACCATCATCTGTGACCCTTTAAAAGCTCATTCCCAACAGAGAACCTTCAGTTGCTTTGCCCTGTTCTTCCCACCCTCAGCACTGCTGCAGTGACAGGCTATTTTTAGCTCTATTATTTTTTTCTCTTATCACAGGTGGATGATTAGCACAAATAAAAGGACTCTGGTTCTCCAAAGTAAACAGAGACGTTGGCTGCAGCCCAAGGATCTCCAGTGAACAACTGTAACCAGCAAAGTGCATTTCAAATGGTTCAGCAGAATCCCATCCATATTCATTTTCTGCATCATTTATAGTAGTAAATACTATTTCAGGTGTACTTGTGTTTGGCCTGGCACCTTTAATTTGGTGATTTAACATAGGAGAACATTTCCACACCTCGTGATCCTTCCCTGCAAGGATCCTGACAGAAAAGGAGCTCTCAGGCTGGGCTCTGCTCCCTCCAGGACAGCTTCCCCAGGAGCAGCCGTGCACTCTGAACTCATTCCGTAGGCACTGGGATAGCTCTGTGCCCCACCAAACACTCAGGGGCTGCAGAGGAAGCTCACTTTAATTACAGTGATATGAAGTTGGCTGCTCTAGAGTAACTCCTGTGTCAGACTGTGCTGCCAGGAGGGGGCAAATCCAGTCTGGAGGCACCCAGGGGCCAGACGAGCAATTCCATGCCCACACTGAAGCAAACTGGTTCAATGTTATGATGGTTTTTAAGGGGGGAGCTGGCTGGGGTGGTGGTGGGGTGCATGCTGCAGCAGGGCAGAGCGTTGTGCTGGTGTCACACCGTGTCCCCATCTCAGCAGGGACAAAGAACAGTGTCCCTGCACTCCCGGGGTGCAGCAGTGCCTGGATTCACTGGCACTGCACGTGGCCTCGGGCTGCCCTTTTGTGGAGCACCAGCAGCTCAGCAGTGCCAAAAAGGGACTGGGGGACTTTTTCTCTTCCTTCCTTTTTGAGCTCTCTCAGCAGCAGGACCCAGCTCTTGGCATTTATTGGATCATTCCGTGCATTGCTTCTGCTGTGTGAATTTTCTGCTGGATTGGTGAGTTTAAGTGGCCTCCAGGGGACTCCCATGGGGACCAGATGCCAGCAGGGAGCTCCAGCCTCCAAAGCCTCTTTCCTCCTTGGCAGTTTCTGTTTTCCTCTCCCAGCTCAGCCACCTGGGACATTAAAATACACTTCTCTCTCCCATCACTTTCCCTGCCAGGTAGGGAGAGAGGCCATTCCTAGGCACTGTGTTTGGGAAAAGCCTTCCTCCTGGCACAAATGGGACTGGAGGCTCCTCTCCTGGGCCTGGGCATGTCCTCAGCTCTGCATTCCCCTGCCCGGCTTTCCCAGGAAAACGCTGCCAAGCGCCCCGCAGCCCCCACCCCTGCCAATGGCACCTCGTGTCATCGATTGTGAAATATTGCAAGTTGCTAATTAGGCAATAATGACCAATGGGAAGGGCATTTCCCGCCTGTTAGCTGGAGACTCCTGACCTGGAAGGTCGCCATCAGTCACCCAGGAACTACTAAAGCATGGAGGAGAAGAGAAGCAGACCAAAAAGAGAAAAACCTTCACCTTTTTAAGGGCTCCTCCACTGCCCTGCCCAGCAGGGAGGGAGGGCAGGCACCCCAGCCCTGGCTCAGGCTGCCCAGTGCTGCTCTGCCTTCTGCCCCTCTCTTCCAGCTACTCCCATTTCCCAATTAATCTCCGTGGTCATGAAGAAACGGGACATTAAATATTCAAGGATTAGCTTTTTATTTTTAATATATAGCTAAAAGGTGAAGCTGCAATTAGCAATAAGCTGGGCTGCTGCTGGGCCTGTGTATACTGATCCCTCCCCACTTCTAAAGGGAAGATTTACACCTACTCCTCTGGTTTCAAATTGGGCCATTTCTCCCATTTCACCCCGGTGCTGGCTCTGCTCTCCCTGACAGGTGGCTGCATTTCAGCGCAGTGGCTTCACAGGTTAATTAAAGTGCTGTGAATTGCTGCCTTTCCTTAGGGCTGACCCCACGAAACCCTGTGGTTGTGTTTCTCTGTTTAGAGAGCTCCTGGACCTCTTCGGGCTGGCCCCGGGCCAGAACTCACGGGCCACGGCTGAGGGACAAGCAGCAACAAAAATTAACATCCCCGTGCCCTAATTCCCCCCACAGAACCGGGCAAACGCACACTGCTCTGGAGACGAGCAAAGGAGAGGCAGAAGGGAGCAAAGAACCTGTCGGACATGGGGTGGGACCCCCTCTTTTCCTGGAGGGCAGGATGCTGGTGCTTGGGTTTTTACCTGAGTGCCCAGCTCAACCAACAGCAAAGGGCCAGAAGGCTGACACCGAGGGGACCCTCCCTCACTCCTCTAAATCATGGAATCACGGAATGGTTTGGTTGGAAGGGACCTTAAAGCTCGTCTCATTCCACCTCTGCCATGGGCAGGGACACCTTCCACTGTCCCAGGTTGCTCCAAGCCCCATCCAACCTGGCCTTGGACACTGCCAGGGATATTGATTATCTATCTATCTACCTATCTGTCTATCTATCTGTCTATATTTCTTTTCAATTCTTTCTGGTTGTACCTTGGTAAGAGCAGTAAAAATAAGAGAAACCAGAAAAGTAGATGAGAAGGTGTGGAATTGTCAAAGGAAGCTTTTGCTCACCCATGGAGGTGTCCAGAAATATTCACCAGTTCCTGAAGACCTCCAGGATCACGGCTCTGAGCTGTCTCCAGATAATGATCATACATGAGAAGCAGATTTCACGGTCAAGTTTAGCTTTTGGCTAAAGAAAAAGTGGTGAAATTATAGAGGAAATATCAGGTGCAGAGCTTTGAACATTCAGACTTTTTTTCTGGAAAATAAAAACTAGCTAAAAGCTCAGCCCACAGTTTGCAGCCCAGTTTTGTTGCCCTGTCCTTGGCATATCTGCAAACAGGCCAGGACTGCTGCACCTTGCTGGGAGCTACAGGTAGAGCTGGGCAGCACAGGAATTCCATCCTCACCAGCTCTGGGGAGAAGATGACAGCAGCCAAAAAGAATATTGAAAAAATAACCCAATCAAGCAAACAGATTTTTTTTTTAATGTGGTATTTCCTATTCCTTGGGCCCAAGGGATGCTCTGAACATCCCTGTCTAACACTGACTGTATCCAAATGATGTCAGCTCATCTCACCTGGATGCAGGCACGAGTCAAGGTGTTCCTCTCCCTCCCTGTCCAGCTTCTCCCATTCCCAGAAAAAGCAGGAAAGTCCTGTTATCCTGTCTGGTGAACCCTGATTAGTTCCTGTAAATGTTCAAGCCAATCATGATATGTTAGGCTCAGAAGTACCAGAACATGAGAGGTTTTTCTGGAACACTTCTTGGGGATCAAACCCCATTCAGTTTTTTTTCCCCGGGTGATATCATTCCCTTGGGTGGGGGTGTTAAACCAGCAGCACCAGTGGCACAATGAAAGGACCTGTTATTCTCCAGTGCAAGGAGGTTTTCCCATCCTTCATGAGGAGCAGAAAGCCCTCGAAACTTATTAGGAATCATACAAAGCAGGATTTATATGCAGCCTAGATTGATGAGCAGTGTTATGCTGCCTTTTAAAAAATCCCAGAGCGGTCCACACCCAGCACAAATCAGGGGAATGAAGGCTTTTAACAGACAGTCTCTGAATTCTTTAAAAAATATTCCATCCTGCCTCTACAAAAGGTTGGTGAGGAATTTACAAACGTCCTAATCCCCCCCTAATCCTTTAAAACGCCGAGCTGTGATCACAGATGCTGCTTGGTGATTATGTGTCTTCAAGGGCTTGTTTGGATACTTATTTAAGAGATACCAACTCACTTTTGTCATAGAGAGCCAACGTGGCTTGATATGTTTTTGTTGCACATTCTTCTGGAAAGAAACCCCGGGTCTGCCTGGAAAGGCAAGCCACCCCCACGCCGTGCCACTGCCACAGCTTTTGGGGACAACCAGAGCTCCTTCCCGTGGATGAGGCCACGTAGTTCAAGTTCATGGAGGATGCAAGTGGAAAATGCTCCTCTCCTTCCCCTCAGCCTCAGCTGCTTCTTCTCTGCAAGTGGGGAGAGCAATGGCTCATCTCATTTTTTAAAGTATTGTAAGATCTACTCAGAAGAAGCTCCAGAGAAGGCACAGTGTGTTATTACACTGCTGGTGCCTTCAGCAAGCTCTTAATGGAGACTTTGGCTGTTTTAAGTTGTGTGTGATATTTCTGTGCGCACAGATAACCAGGGCAGAGCCGACTTTTAACTGCTCATATGTGTTTAATTAGAGTTGCATTTTTAATCCTTTTAATTTGTATCTCTTTCTTAATAACCTCAGCTTGGCAAGGGTTGAAAAGGAATAAGTGTCATTTGAATATTGGGTAAAACTTGGTAACAGCCGAGCAGATTGTTTAGCAAAAAGGTTGCAGAATGTTCTTTAAAGACTGTGGGTAACAGTTGTAGCTAAGCCGAGGTTTGCATCCTTTGAGAATAATTTCAGAGCAGCTTAACAAAAACACTCTGGAGCTCAATATATCATCCAAGGTATGGGATGTTTATCAAGTGTTATTTGCCTGTAATCTCCAGGCAGGTAGGATCACAGCAACATTGATTTTTGCAGCACAGTTCTGAAATTTCAATGCAATCACGCTATAAATTCATATTTAACTTTCGCACCAAAGGAGAAAAAGTCATTGCAGGCTACTGCAATCCCTGCTGATGAAAGGAAACATGCTCAGAGGTTAAAAATCCTATGGGAATGCTCCAAGCTGAACGAGTGAAAACAGTTTCAATAATCTCTGAGTCTTGAACCCAGCTCTGATGGAGAGGAATGAACCCATTTCACAAGCACTTGCTGCTTTGTTTCAGATAAATCTGAATTTCATTAAAAAGAAAGAGACCTCCCATTAAATACAGGGTAACCTGAAAAGAAGAACAGATAGAATCAGCAAATACAGTTGCAAATGCTACCATGAATTTTACCCAACACTGGATGGATCTGAGGCCTTGAGACAGCCCAGACTCCTCAGGCAGGTGATTTCTGCTTTAGAAGAAACAAGGCAAAAAGATCACGTAAAAAGATGTGTAAAACCACAGTGACTTTCAGAGTGACACTCTGGGTGTATTGTGTGGCACAATCTCCTTCTTGGCAGCCTGCTGCACCATCAAAATCCAACATTTTGGTGTAAAAAATGACCCCACTGGGGCAGTGTCTGTGCCCTTGGAATGCACACGGAGGGATTTGCTGGGTTTGGTGTTTCTGACTAACTGCTGACAGAGGCCAGTTCTCAGCATGTTCCACTTTGGTGATCCCCAGCCTCTTCCCAGTGCATGGGAGGGATCAGCACACAGCAAATAAAAGTTGATTTTTCTTTGCTATCATGCACAGGTTGTTTGGAAAAGGCCCATGAAGCCCCGAGCTGCCGGAGCTGGCTGGAAAGTGAAGACTTCAAAAAAGGCCAAGTGTAAAAGCAAGAGCTTAATTTGTGCTCTGGCAAAACGCAGCATCCTTATCCTCAGGACAACCCTCACCGAGGCAGCAGCACTACAAGCTCTCAAACAACCTCATTTTCCATTCCTGAAGATGTAAGGAAATGGCCCAGTTCACAGCCAATCCCCAGACCAAGCTGCTGCACCAAAACTGCTCCTTCAGGAGCTCCAATCCAGCAGGAATTCTCGTTGCAGATGCAGAAGGCTCCCTGCTCCTCTCAGCCAGCATTCCTTCCCCTGTAGGAGCCCGTGCCTACACTTCAGTTCAATATAAAGGCAAGTCCCTGCACGAAGCTTGCTGCAGCTGTTGCATATCTGCATGAAGTGATCTCCAGCAGTCGTGTGAGCAGCAAGCCTGCCCCGCTTGGATTCGCTCTGACTGCTCCAATTCTGCCCCGGATTGTTGTGGCCACGCAGCTCTGGGATGTTTTGAAATCAACGATCATTGCTCTGGTCAAGCCTCTTGCTCAACACCGCTCCGTGTCTGTGCTCTCCGTGTCTGAGGGGATGTTTCATGCTGGGCGCTATGTGATGCTTCCCAGAAGGCACCAGAGTTCTCAGACAATATACAGTTTTCATAATTCCTTTTGTTCATCCCATCACTCGGCTGTTTCCATATGGACCGTTTTCTGACGGGAAAACAGGGATAATCCCCGTGCTCTGACACGCCACCAGCCCAGCAGAGCACGCAGAACTCACCACAGCAGCGAGGGCTGAGTGGAAGCAGAGTGTTTGCTTCCACCCTGCCAGGAAAAGCTCCCTAATGTGCCACTGGGAATTCAGCTGCCGAGGAGGACCTCTGGCCAAAGAGCTGGATTTTCACATTTTCACACCAGACTGCTCCTGGGCCAGCGGATATCCTCCCCTGGGAGGTGGCAGGGGGTGTGATGCCACCTGATGTCCTCGTGTTGGGGTACAAAGCAAAGCCTGACAGACACAGAATGAGCCCCTGGCACGTGCAGGGGGCTCGGAGGGGTGTCCTGCCTTTTGTGTGCAGGTGGGGAGGGTTGGTTTGATCCTGCTGGAGTGGGACAGCCCAGGATTTCATTATTCTGGCTGTTTGAAGGGCAGCAGTTCTGTCCAGCACAGCTGCAGGTGTATTCCCAAGGGAAGGATCCAGAGCAAAGGCAAACGGGGAGCAGCACGGATGCCCTTCACCATCCTGGAGCCAGGCCCTGCCCGTGTGCTTTCTGCTCTTCACCTTTCCCACTGCACCCCCAAAACGCTCCAGCTGCCCACCCTTGTTAGGGATACGGATTCTGGAATCCCTGCCTGCCTCGAATTCCTTTCCCAGCAATATTATTAAATCTGGTGTTGAAGCCAACATCATCAACGACACCTCAGTGAGGGCGTGATGGCCCTGTGAGGGAGGAAACAGGAGGGGATGGCATCGATTAACCCACCCAGCCAGCACTGCCAAACCACTGCCTTTTCCCAGTGTTTTGGTGATTTTTTTAAACCAGGATGGTGCCACCTCTGCTTGCCCAGCCCTCAAACACCAAGCAAAGATTGAAGCAAAATTCAGCAGCCTGTACCGAGCACGGTGGGCAGCACAAGGAACATGACAAGAGCAGAGCAAGTTCCTCCCTAATTCGTGGTCTGAAACCCTCCTCCAGTGCCAACAGCTTCGGCAGTGCCAACCCCACAAGCAGCCAGATCATTGTGCCATCTTCTCCCAAAATCCTGCCCTGCCTTTGATATGTTAATCCTGCGTAAGGCAAATTCTCCCATTAGAATATAGTCCATTCTGGTCTCCCTGCAATCTGCATGATCCAGTTCAAAGTTAAATTAAAAATCCCAACCTGTGTGAATGTTGCAATCGCATTATGAAATCTGTAAATCTATTTTTAATGTCTTAATGCTGCTCTAGTTGAACAAGGCAAGGCGACTGCTGCATGGCATTTGCTTTACACTTTTTTTGGATTCTCATGCACTCGTTAAATATTCACTCTGCAGCCTTTGCATTTCCAGTACTGCAGGACCCTAAAATAGAAGACAAGTTTTCCTTTCCCTCTTTTGTTTCTGAAATTCCAACTTGACTCCGGGATCTCTCCAAATCAAATGCGGAGCACTAAACATTGCAAGGCGAAAATGTTTCAAATTAATACAGATGCCAGAAAATAGGATTTAAATCCCAAACACGCAGCTATTTACACTGTTTTTAGGGGGTGACAGAGCCAAATATTTGATTTCGCTTCAAATTTAAGATATATGCAATGTTAATTCTCTGAGTGGCTTGTTTTTATTAAGAAAATATTTGAGCATCGCTGGAACAACTCTCCCAAATCAACATCTTACAGAACATCTCTTGGGGGAGAAGTTTATGCTTTTCATTCTGATCTGGGATGGAAACAAGCTCCGAAGGACTGGAATTTTCTCTGTAACAAAACCTCTATTTTCTGACCAACTGGCTTTGAAAAATCAGTGTATGAAGCAGTCAAATAAATCCTGCTGTTGTCACTTGGGAGCCGTCCCATGAAAAGTCGGGCACTGCCTCTCCCTCTCTGCACCCATCTCTTTATCACTACTGATGTTCCCCCACTCCGAATTACGATGAATTCCGCGATTTTAAGTGTATACAAACATCATTTGTACGGAAACAACCGAGAAAGCAGGAAAGGACGGCAGAGACGGTAGATTTCTCCCGAAATCCTAGATTTTCCAGGGATTAGGACACAGAGCAGCGCTGCGGACCCCGCGGATGCTGCGACATCCCCGCCGCCGTGTCACACGGCCCCGCAGGGCACGTCCTGGATGGAGGTGGCAGGAGGGGCAGCGCTGGCACCGCTCCCGATCCCGGGAATTCCACGGGGCTGGCGCACGGCGGGGACCGAGAGCGCTGCGGGCAGCAGAGGCTCCCTGGGCTTTGGGCTTGCGGGGGTCCCGCTGGGATGTGCTC
>VZTG01008314.1:298505-313403 GCA_013397845.1 Melanocharis versteri | reverse complement strand
GCTCCCAGTTTCGCCAGCCGCCGCAGCGCGGGGCACGGGTGAAAGGCGGCGGGCACGGGTGAAAGGCTGCGGGCACGGCGATCATTCCCGATCCCGGGCAATATTCCCTGCTCACCCCCCGCCTGAGCGCAGCCCTTCCCAGGCTGCCTCGGCACGGGAAGTTTCCCGTCGGGCAGAGCCGGAGGCAGCGGGAATTCCTGCGGGATAAATATGCTAACCGCTGCGGGGAGGCGGGATGCGAGCGTTCCCGTTTAATGGTTAACCGGGATCGGGATGAGGGACACCGGCTCCTGCTGAAGGACAATGAGACCCTGCGTGTGGCTTTATTATGCTGCCGTCTCCTGGCTCATTCTGGACGAGGTAAGGCTGCAGCTATTGCAGCGCAGCGTTCAGGTTTTTTTTTTATTTTTTCCCTTATGTAAAGTGGCAGTTTGATTTAGAAAATACTCAAATCTGCAGTAAGGTTAATATTTTTTCCCTTCTTTACCTTGTGACGGATGCGCAGAAGGATGGAGGTCATTACTACTCACTGTTTGTGCTATAAAAATCACAGTATTTATGCAACTTAATTTTTTTACAGCTCTGTAACTTAAGGGTTTAAACAGCTTTCATTAGTCTTTGTTTTAAATTACCATGAGGTCAAATACACAAGGAAAAAGAAACGTAACAGGAAAACAGGAAAAGCAGCAATGATGAACATTAAAACTCCATAAATTTGTTGAATATGTATCAGTAAATTCTAATGCAGTGTTTTTAGATAAGAATGATTTAAATAACTGGGTTTGATGGAGAAATGTTTTTACGCAATGCATCTCGAAATCCAGAAGCAGACTCCATATCCTGACCCCCGTTTAAACAAAATACAGAGCAATGGACCAAGCACTTAAAAGATCTGATTTTAACATTTTTTAAAATATTGAATTAGTCCTCCCCTGTTTATAAAACGTCTACATTAATGCCTGCATAAATACCTCTCAAACAAAAAAAAATCAGATATAAAAAAGTTGAAATAAGTATTTAATGCTTTTCAGCATTTTATCAGAAGATGAAGCATTCCCAAGTCATTTGTCTCATTAAATTACGAGGTCGTACAAAGCAAACTTTATCTGAACTTTAATATCAGGCAAATGCAAAGAGCACAGAGAAAATAGAGTGTTTAGAGGTGCAGTGATGCAGTCCTAAAAGCAATGGCAGGGAGAAACAGCAAAAAGCAAAAAGAGTTGTTCCTACGAAATGCACAGCCAAGTATGTGCTAATGGGGTCTCAGTGAGCTGAGCTGACATTTCACAGGCTTTTTCCAAGCATCATCATAATTCCCCTTTCCTCTAGAGTTTACTTTGTTAATTGAGATGGAGTATCTTAGCCTTACAACAATATTCTGTTAAGTAATATCCTTAAAAGCATCCACAAAGGTGGTTGAAAACCCCCTTTTTTTATTTTTCCAAGAATGTCACACACTACTCACAGGAGTTTTAAAAATTAACACAACCTCATCCTCCAGATTTAGAAAACCTGTGCATAACGTAAGAAATGCTGAGTTTCAGAGACGTTCTGCTAACAAAAAATACCTCTCATGGCACTCTTGCATAATAAGACTCAAGGGCAGGACAGTCCCAGACTGGGTTATGGACAGTGGACATTCCCAACGGGATCTCTTGCTTCTCAAGGGCAGCAGGAAATTTGGGAGAATAATCCTTGCCAGCAGACAGGGCTGAGAGGATCCTGCTAAACAGCGAATTTCAGATCCAGTGGCACTGAGAGCTGCAATTCCAGCTCTAAACCTGGCCAAACACTACCAAAAAGCCACTGCTTTCATTCCGTAACACCCCCCGAGGCTGAAAGATGTCAAATTCTGTTCTTGCAGGCCAGGCTTCATCACTCAGCCGTTCCCCATAAACACATTAACACTGGAGAGGAATTGCTGCCTCTCACCTGATTATGGGGTGTTTGTGTACTTTTATGCTGCCATAAAAATACAGTTTCTAGATGTCACACAGTCCAGTAGGAAAAAATCCATCGTAAACACTTAACAGCCCGAAACAGCCCCAGAAGCTATTACTTGAAGGGTAATAAAAATTCAGGTGTATGAAACAAGCAGCTTACAGCTTGGCTCCCTACAACTACACTTTGCAACCTGTCCAAAGTGTATTTAAGTTAAAAAAAACTGCCAAGCACCCTCATTCTGGACAGATTCAGAGAATATTCCGAGTTGGAATATTCCAACAAGGATCACTGAGTTCAACTCTCAAGTAAATGATCTGTATAGGGAATGAACCCACAGTCCTGGTGTTCAGATGTTTTATATTTGATCAGGTGTAAAATCCCAAATATTTCTACAGCTGCCCACTGTCTTTAGTGTAATTCTTATATTCAGAATGAACCTTCCCTGTGCCATCCCAGAGATCTCGTGACATTCACTAGTTCAGAGGAATCTCAATGTTCCTCCTGCAATTATTCCCTCAGAATAAAGAGTTTGTCCGAGTCTGGCTCCACAGAAATCAGTGTTTCCCCAATTCCAGCCCCTGGGTACGTTATGGTCCTCACAGAAACCCCCTCTGGGCTCTGGCACAGGATGAATTTCATTTTTAACACAAAAATCCTGCTTTTCACCTTGCAGTGGCATCCCTGTTCTCCTGCTTTCTGCACAGCATCCAAAGGTTGACGCGGACTTGATTTGCTGCAGCTTTTTGTTCAGATGGATGCAACGCTCCCATCAAGGTTGTTTACCCAGTAAATGGATCCCTGAGGAGCTCGAGGGCAAGAATATTCTCCTGGGAGCTGCTTTCCTCATGTTTTTCTTTGAGCTGCTGAAAGAACATCCCAGGAAAATGGATGAGCCCTCCACCTAACACACAACTCTCCTTTCTGGAATGCTCAGTGGAAAAGAGGCACCATTCCAGCATGAAATCCAGTGCATACCAGTAAGCACCAAAAGATAAATACATTCTTTCCCAGCAGCCTAATGAGATCTTAAAAATGTGGGAATATGGAGTATCCATTGCTGTGGTTCAATTTGTGCTCTTAATGCTTTTTGAATTTTATGTCTCGTTGCTGCTTTAACTACAATGCCCTCTTGATTTTCAAGCTTTTAAGGGAGATACTGATTTTTTATTAAGATAAGTATTTTCCATTTCTTTCTAATGAAAACCTCGAGCCTTCTAACCACAGCAGCATTCCTTTAATGAAACTACCTTTATAAAAATCTATTTTTCTCTGTTCCTGTGTAAAGCCAAATACTTTGTGATTTTGACAGCCGCAAAGCGTAAAATATTTCAAGGTGAAATGCAAATTTTGTTTAAAAAATCATTGAATAAAAGAAGAGACAATGAATTACCTCTAAAATTAAATGAAAACATTTTAAAATTTCACTATTAAGCTTAATGGCAGTTGATGGACCTTCTCCTTGGTATTTTTCTCTAGGAATTTTGATACTAAATGCTTCAAGGATAAAGACTTCATGTAATTGCTGTGGGATTCAGGACTGCTGCACTCTCATTCTTCTGACTGTTCAACAAGGTAAAGGTAAGGAAAAAGGCACAGTGGAAAACCTCCTGTGCTAGCACTGCTGTAAATTGGTTATCTCTGAATGCCAATACTGGCAGTTGTGTCCTTATCTCAGGGTATGCACATACACCAAAAATAAGAAAAGAGTGTTCAGTTTTCCAAAGCACTAATACAAAGATGTCAGAGGGGGGAAAAAAAAAAATATCTGAGAGTCAGAAACATTTGCTGACTTTATAAGGATAAAACCCAGTGTATTTTGTGGATTACGCTTTAGTCTCTTCCTTCTGTTTATTTAATAAATTTTCTGTTGATTTAATTTACTGAATTCTGATCCTCTGGCGGAACTTCAGGTTTCCCAGGCCTTGAGGAAATCTCAGCAGCAGCTGTTCCTCAGCACCCAGAGCTCACTCCTTCCCTGGGCTCACCCACAACCTCAGAGCTCAAGAAACTCCCACCTGAGGGGCTGAGCCCCCCTTGGTCAGGCAGTGAAGAATTCAAAGCCATTTTGGTTTCTTTTGTACCATTTTGAGATAATTTGGTCGTGGAAGGACAAAATTCCTGCCTCGTGGCTCTGCATTCCCAGGGGCTGAGTGCACACACAGCTCCTCCTTGTAGTAATCCCAGCATTTATAAATGCAGCACTAACATGGCATCTATTTTAAAAAAATGAACAGAAAGGTTCTCTCTCTCTATCTCACTTTTCCTTTCAGATGATCTGAACGTTTAAGTGGACTATGATAAGAAGACAGGATCTGGAAATAAAAGATGAACCCACTTCATGCAAAGAAATCAAGATTTTTAGTGTGTGTTGCTGTCTGTATGTTCATCTACACCTTCATCTACCTAAAGGTTCCACTTTACGACGAGTCAAATGACCAAAAATTCCATGTCAAAAGAGCAGAGTGTGGCTTCTACCCAGATGAACTTTGCTCAGCTCTTTTTGTGGGGAAACCTGCAGCCTTTAAAATTGGCAACTTTTGTCAGAAGTCCTACCAGCCCAAAGCACTCAGCTGCCTTCAGACTCCCTGCAGCTGCTCCACAGTCCTGAAGACTCTGCATTTTATCACCACACCACTGTCAGAGGAAGAAGGAAATTTCTCCTTGGCGTACATTATTACAATTCACAAGGAGCTGGAAATGTTTGTCAGGCTGCTAAGAGCTATTTATATGCCTCAGAATATTTACTGCATCCATGTTGATGAAAAGTCACCCCGAGATTACAAAACTGCTGTACAGAACATCGTTAACTGCTTCGAAAATATTTTCATTTCCTCAAAAAGAGAACACGTTGTTTATGCAGGGTTTTCAAGATTACAAGCTGATATTAACTGCATGAGAGACCTCGTTAACTCCAAAGTCCAGTGGAATTATGTCATTAATCTGTGTGGTCAAGATTACCCCCTGAAAACAAACAGAGAAATCATAGAGTACATAAAAAGTAAGTGGAACGGTAAGAACATCACTCCGGGGATTGTCCAGCCCCTCCACGTGAAACACAGGACAGAGGTCAGCTACAGGGAATACGTCCACTCTGGGGTGCCCTACGTGTACCCAGCCAAGATCAGGAAAGCTCAGCCTCCACACAACCTCACCATCTATTTCGGGAGTGCCTATTACATCCTCACGAAGGAGTTCGTGCGCTTCACGCTGAGCGACGCGCGGGCGAAAGCTCTGCTGGAGTGGTCGAGGGACACCTACAGCCCTGACGAGCACTACTGGGTCACCCTCAATCGTCTGCCTGGTAAGAGCTGGGCATTTCTGCCACAGAGAACCCCAGCAGGGCAAGGCCTCAGGCAGGGAGAGGCTCGGAGCTCCAGCTCGGAGCTCCAGCTCGGAATTGCAGAAATAAACTCATTTCTTCAGCTTTGCTGCTGCCCCTCTGAAAAGTCATATCTGGTGGCTGAGAAAGAAAGCTTGATTCCAGGAAATTGCTACTTCAGTGCAGACCAGGAGTTAGAAAAATGCTGGTTAAAAAGTTTTTTTGCTGCATGAAAGCTTTAGCTCTCACGGAATGAAAAAAAGCAATAATACTGAGAATGATATCCGTTCTTATGACATAAATATCTGCAAATAAATACATAATCTGACTACAGTTAAACATCTTCAGCAGTAAAAATTTTCTCTGTAACAAGTAGAAAAGAATCTTATCAGAGCCTTTTGTTTTTTCAAGATGCTCCAGGGGCTACACCCGATGCAGGCTGGCAAGGAGACCTGAGAGCCATTAAATGGAAAGATCAGGAAGGACTCTCACACAAAGGCTGCAAAGGTAACGGAAATTTTGATCATGAACTTAAATTGGACTCACTTATGAGCATTAATTGGTGATTACGTATTATTTAAACCAGGTATTAAATGTGCATCAGTGGTCATGTATAATGTATTTTGGAAGTATTAAATAAAATAAGGTACCCTACTAAATTACTGCACTATATCCAATTAAAGAGATGTTGAGATATATGTTATATGAATATATTAGTTACATATTTTATGTAATAAAAAATATAAAATACCAATAATATTTTGAGATGAACACAGTATCCATACACTGACAATCCTTCTTTCAGCCCCTAATTACCAATGCACTAATTTGACTGATCAGTTCTCAGTGGAGGGGCTTTGCCTGCCAAGGATGTTTGTCAGGTACTTCCATCAACATTGGGTTAGATCCCTTCAATTTGAGCAATAATAAAAAAGAACAGTGCTGACCACACGGAAAGCATGCAGAAATAATTAAAATCTCTAAGTGTGCAAGGAGTTGTGTGTGCACCTGAGCCCAGGTGTGATTGAGCAGGGAATCCCAACAAGAGATCAGAACATCTGATGCCCAACTCCAAGATTTTATTAAGCAGAGCGACCTGGCAGGGAAGCAGCTGGAGGTAACAAACATCTATTTATGTAAAACATAAACCCAAACCCTTGTCTTTATAATATTGTAGCATTATCCTCCAGCCCGATTTCTGTGGTGAAAGGTGAAAAACTCTTTTTAAAAAGAAACGCTTCAGCTCATCTCCCCGCTGCTGCCACACCTCTCCAATCTGTCTCTGCAGGCCACTACGTCCGAGACATCTGCATTTACGGCCTGGGGGATCTGCAGTGGATTATTGAGTCCCCTCATCTGTTTGCCAACAAATTCGAGCCTGGCAGGAACCCCCTGGTGCTGGAGTGCCTGGAGAGGCGGCTGCGGCTCCAGGCGCTGCGCCAGGCTCAGGTGCCCGTCCAGCAGCACTGGCGCCTGCAGGAGCGCAGCCACTTCGACATGCAGCTGCATGGCTGAGCTCAGCCCCATCCTCAGCAGATCTGCAGCATGCCGGCAGGAAAAATGGACATTTACAGCCCTAGGCTTCACTCTGTGCATCGAGGGGAAAGCACAACCCTGCGCTCCCTAAATAAACGGGTTTTATTTATTCCGGTAGCAACGGGTTGATTCCCAAAGAGTGTCTGAATCTCTGCTGAAGACAAGGGGGGAAGTTCATAATCCCTTAAGTGACTTATTTAGCTGGAAAAGTCAATATTCCTCATGTTCACAGCCAAAGCATGACTAACTGGCATGAAAATAATAAAATCGAAAGCTCAAAAAGATCAAAAGCTCAAAAATATGGCTCAAACAAAATCCACTTCTGTGTGAAAAGGTATTACAAGATGTATTTGCACTCATAAGTTGCTGTGTTTCAGACAAAAGCTCTTTTCCAACTCTTTTAAGTCTAAATAGAAGCTATGAAATTTGTTCAGTGCCTGAACAAAGACAAAATATGGAGAAATAACGAATTAAAGTCATGGCCACTGAATGTCTCATGAAATGTTTTGAACAATGAAGTTGATGCTAAAATTTCAGAGCTTGTACATAAGGGGGAACCAGTTTGTGACACAGCCCATGCCACTGGGGGGTGTGGGTCTGTTTTTATTTCCCGTGGCCAGCTGCATCCCTAATTTCATTTTGTAGCATGGCAACATCACTGCTGCCCTTCCCAGGCTTTGCTCCTAATAACAGAGGGATCCTGCAACGCGTGTTTATCTCCAAGTCCCCGTTCTGAGTCTCTGCAGGAGTTTAGGGAAGGGAGACAGGGGAAATTTGAGGCCAAGGATTACAGGAAAACTGAGCAAAAAGCCATTTTTCAAACATTTTTCCATCCCAGCGTACCTGACTGAGGGAAGCAAACAGCCTGCAGCAAGTGCAGTAATACTTGGCAGGGACCAGGACAACTCACTTGATTAAAAACTACAAATAATAAATAAAAATAAAACAAAAAACAAACAAAAAACCCCACAAAACAAAAAACAACAACAAAAAAAGCACCAAAACAAAACAAAAAAAACCACGAAAAAACAAAAAAAAATTTAAAAGGAGCAGTTTCAATGTAATCTTCAAATGCACCTAAAACATCCCTGAGTTTTTACAAGAAAACTGGCTACAGCACGAGCCTACTCCCAAAAAAAAAAAAATCAAATGACCCAACAACAGGACGTGAAAGTTTCTTGTTACAAACTTATTCCCAGGTTGCTGGAACTTTACTTCTCATTTTCCCACACAAGTTTATTGGAAACATCATTTCTTGCAGATGAACTTTAACCTAAAGAAAGGCCATCTGGTCCCTATTTATTTACAAACTCAACCCAAAGGCGTGTGCTCTGTTTCATGGATAATCCAGGACTTATCTTGTGGCTAAATATTGCTGGAGATACTTTTTTCTGGAGGGAAATAAAGCTAAAAAAGAAAAGGAAAATAAAAGCCAGGCACATGTTCACGCTGAGCTTGTTGAGAGTCTCTCTCCAAACCATTACTGAAGCTAATGGGTCTCTGGCATGTATTAATCATAACAATATTCATAATTAATTTCTCTCCAGTCCACTGTAGGGCACTGCCAGCATTTATCCACTCCATGATGTCTTTTAAAACCGGAATGGAATGTTCCTTATTGCCATCATTGCAGCAAACCCAGTCTCCAGCTTCCACCCCTGGCACCACCACACAGAACAATTGTTGTGCATCACTTCCAAATTGAATTAAAATGAAAAATTCAATAGCCAGGCACTGTATGTCATGGGCTCCTTTTGCAGAAATTGAACCAGGCAAAAAACCTGCACAAAAAGGCCTCTTAAAATACAATTTTGGCATGATTTTACCCGTATCAGCCTAGGAATATCTCTGCAGCATGACCCTCTTGGCTTAAAGGATTTTGTATTTGAAACAAAATTTTTTATCATTAAACCATTCTCAAGTAGTAAGAAATAGTATTCAACTCATTATTGTGATGGCCACATCACCTTCTTGAAACACACATGAAAAGCCCTCATGAATTCTGTGTTATTATGTCAAGAGCTGATCAATCACAACTTTCAGACCTCAGCAAATACTTGTTAATTTTGGTGCCCTAAGAGCAGAAAGTGCCAAAGTGACCCTGTTCCAGGAACCACGGCTGCACACACAGCTCTGGATCTGACAGCCACGTGCACAAATTCTGCTTCAAAAAGCTTTCTATCAAAATTAAACATGGGGTTACGTGTTTGATACGGCACAGAGCTTTACAGTTAGGGCACTACTTCAAGTGTGTATGTAGCTGACTCTGAAAACAAGTCCAAAATAAACTCTCAAGTGCTACAAGAAAGGACATTTTAAATGTAATCTTGTCCTTAACTTTCAAAGTGACTCCCAGAAGGACTTCCAGCACCAATTCCATAACCTCCATCCTGTCTCCACACCACTTCAAGCATATTTTACACCCATAGGAACTTCTTAGAGAGTCTTAGCTTCCAAAATAAAGCAGAATTTCTGTCAAATAGCAGACTTCCAGTTAGCAGACACCAAAAACTGCCCGTGCAAGAACCTGGAAGCCAGTGGGAATAAATATTCCAAAACATTTGGGCACCACCAAAATCCACAGACCTACACAGATCACCACAAACTTGCTACCTCCAACATACCATCAGATACAAAAAGAGGGAGTAGAGAGAGTCTTGCTTGTTTTTTTTTTTAATTTTAGGCTGTTGAAGAATTAAACATCTTGCTCCAAAGTGCAAGTTTTAAACTGGCAGATTCCATCACAAATAATTCTTCCTGAGGAACAGGAAGCAGGAGGCTGCAGAAATCCCAATCTGCAGAGCTGCTGCTACAGATTCCACATCTGGAAGCAAAGTTATTTCTCCGCCTGCTGACTGAAATGTGACTAAGTCACATTTTAGCATGTGACAGTGCTGGGAGTTTAAATTTTCCAGTCTCACTGATCAAAAGTTCAAAAATATGGTTCAAACCAGCTCCACTTCTGTGTAAAAAGGTATTACAAGATGTATTTGCACTCCTAAATTCCTCTGTTTCAGACAAAAGCTCTTTTCCAACTCTTTTAAGTCGAAGTAGAAGCTACAAAATTTGTCCCCAGCACTTCATCTACCAAGCCTGCTCTGCAACTTAAACCAGCACTAAAAAATTCTCACTGCTCTTTCAACGAATCTTTGAAACCCAAGAAGTTTCAAATCTTGGCAAGACAGTTCAAAACATTTACCCTGCAGGCAGTGAGAGACAATCTCTCTTTCTCTCAACACTGCTCCAGTGTCTGACTGGTCCTTTGGCTTAGAATTCCCACATTTGAATGTTATTCTTTCAGGTGAATCCTTCAAAATGCTACTTATGATGTGGAGAAAGAACAGCTTCTTTTCAAGGTGAAGCACTTAAAGAATGGCCTCACACATTAATTACAGCTGCCTTACTAATGGGCCTGCACCCATGACAGTTTCCCATTCCCATGCCTTTCCCAGTATCAATCCAGTCTTTCTAACAATTCCAGCAAAGCAGATAAATACATGTATTTTGTACTGTCAGCTCTTCGTGTAAAGTTTCTTTGAGGCAAAAGAAAGAGAACTCTGAGAGAAAGCCTGGTTCCTCCTCCCTAGACCCCTCCAAATCCAGGACTATGGCAAGTGCTGTTCAGAGAAGCCAAGGAATTCTCAATCCTTCATCACCCTGCTGTTTCCCATTTCCCTGAATCAGACAAAACCTGCACATGCACCCTGTTTTTCCTAAACACTTATCTGGTGACCTGCACACCAGTGGGCAAAAGGATTTCTCTGCTTCTTGTGTGAGCTGCCACAGCAAAAACTGAGCTCAGAACTGAGCAGTGAGAGGTGTGGATATTCCCAGGGGAATGTTTTCAGTGCTTCATTACAGCATCTCCTCCCAGAGCCCTGTGGAAATCTCTGCTGGTGACAAGGAGGCTGCTCTGGGGGCTCACAGGCAAAGGGCACAGCCAGGAGAGAGCTCGGAAAGAGCTCTCAGAGTTCTGGAAGAGCTCTCCTGAATCCCACGCTCGTGGGGATGGGAATGGCCCAGAGCTCCAGCACGGACACTTCTGCACTTTTACACCCACGGGGAGCCTCTGGCGTGAGGTGAAAACACAGATTCTGCTGGCTGAGAACTGAATGCACAGAGCCCCCAGGCCAGACAGGATCGTCCTTTCTGAACTTCCCTCATGCCACTCTCCAAAGTCACACAGCACACACAGAGGTGGGGTGGGCACAGGCCGAACACAGAAGGTGGCAAGGCCAGGGAAAAGCAAATGCTGTGGCTCACATGGGTCTCACAGACTGGATTTTGCTTCAAAATCATTGTAATTCCTAAAATACAATAATTAGCACCAGCAGAAACACGTATGAGACAGCCCACAACATTCTAACGTTCTGTACTTCAAATTTTTTTGCATTTGCAGCATCAGAAGAGGATCCTATCCATTAATCAAAGATTCCAATCTGAGCATATACAGTGCACAATACTTCATTTTTCCTTCTCCATTAGTTCATTTTCCTGTATGTCCCATTGCTGCAGAAATGCAGAATGTGCTGCTAATTAGTGCTTTGGACATAAACAAACTGTGAGATACCACAAAGCACAGAACCACTTCCCTCTGATCCTGTTTAGAAGAGTTCTCCTCCCCTTCTTGATTCTGAAGGAGAACAGTATCAGAATACACCCAAAAATCAACCAAATCCCTCTTTGAGCTTAACCAGTGTGTTCTCTCAGCTGGTCAGCATTGTCTTGGTGCATCAAAATCCCATCATGAAAAGATGACAGACTAAATATTATATCCACTGAATTATTTCTACAAGAATCTTCCTGAGTATCGTGAAGAATTTCCAGCTGCATGCTGAATACTCATTACTGAAAAAAGCCAGGGAAAAACACGTGGGATTCATGTGGTTTTTATAAGATTATCAGACTGGCCAAACCATGGACAAAACATCTCACTCCTGCATCGAACGCTTTGGTTACACCCATCCATCAACAAAAATTTAGATGCAAACAAAAAAAACCTCATTAAAAATAAATGAGCATCTGCCAAGAGGAAACAAAGCCATCAGGACAGAACAAAATGAGCACTGAAAGCAGCAACATGAGAATAAATCTTACAATATCCAACGATTTACCAAGGCAAAAGTGTTTCCTCCACAGGTCTTGTTTAATATAAATATACTCCATGTTTTATCCAATGTCAGGGTGTTCACAGAAATTAAATAACTGCCCAAGTATGGCAACTCTCACCACAAATCTCACTGATAATGGAAGTAGTGAGAGGAAAAAAAGGGTATTTGCTCATTTTATCATTGATCTTAGCTACAGAGAAACCTCCACAGCGAGATCAGCAATGTGAAATGAAGTCAGCATTTTCTACAAGAATTCATGGAACTGCTGGAAATTCTACCAAAATTGGCCCCATTCAAAAATAGAAAAAAGTAACACCCAATGTCCTGTAAAAATACAGGGGTCAAAACATAACCTGAAAATACAACCAGTTTAACCATAGAACAGATACTGATAAAACACAAGCCATGTGCATTCAGGAAGGAAAAATAAGCAATCAAACAAAACCCCCAAAGCCAAACCAATCACCTTTTTTAAAACTGAAATTAGAACCAAATATTGGGAAAAAATGGAAATTCTGAAGTAGTTTCTGCAAAATCAAACTCTGTGAGCAAAACCACTAATTTTTACAATTATTTAGAATCATTTTTTTATTAAGAAAGGCCATGTAGAAATACTTGAGGCCATCACAGAACAGAACTTTTACGAGTTCCATTTCAATCTGCATATTCAGATTAAAACCTCCCTTTTTAGAGCAGCGAGTGCAATTGTATAAACACACACACGGCTTCAACAGCTGGAAAAACTCACCTTGTGACAAACTTCTGCTTTGATTTCTTTGAGAGCACGCTCAGAGAACACACAGCCACAGTTCCTCAGGAAGCAAAACCTTCCAAGAAAAGACAAAACACAGTGATTTTAAGAAAACTAAGAGAGATCAGTGCAGTGCTGACTGAGCTTAGCAGGTCACAGCTCATCTTCTTTACAAGTTTTTGCACCTAATCAAACAATCAGCATATTTAAGTAGGTAATTAATTTATTATTAATTTGCACATGTAAGAATTGAATGAAAAATATTGGCTACATTAAAGCACAACAGGTATTTTGTTTTTTTATCTTGAGTATCTCCTGGCTAATCCCTCTCTGGAGGAAGAAATTCTCTGCAACCATTCAGCTGTGAACTCCTCCTCTTCTCGTCCCTCACGTGACAAAGAAGTTGCTGCTCTGCCCAAACCAGGCTGTGAGGAAATTCCCTGTCCCAGAGCAATAAAATACAGATCTACTGGAGGTTTGGGACAGACAATCCATCTCCAGTCTGATCCTAACACAGGGAGAGGCAGAATGTGAGGAAAGGCTGGGAGAGCTGGGATTGTTCAGCCTGGAGAAGCTTTGGGGTGACCTCACTGTGGCCTTGCAGCGCCTGAAAGAGCTGCAGGAAAGATGGAGAGAGGCTTTGGACAAGGATTGGAGGGACAGGACACAGGGAATGGCTTCAAACTGCCAGAGGGCAGATTTAGATGGGATATTGGGCAGGAATTGTTCCCTGGGAGGGTGGGGAGGCCCTGGCACAGGTGCCCAGAGCAGCTGGGGCTGCCCCTGGATCCCTGGCAGTGCCCAAGGCCAGGCTGGAGCAGCCTGGGACAGGAAAGGTGTCCCTGCCATGGCAGGGGTGGCACTGGAGGAGCTTTAAGGTCCCTTCCAACCCAAACCATTCCATGATTCCAACTGCCTGATGTGACTCAAAGGGAGGTCACAACCCATCTCCTGTGCTTCAGCCCCCAAACAACATTTGGCCATGTTTTTTCTGCCAACATTGCCCTCTACTCCTTTATTACCCATCTAAATTTATTCAGGAAAAGTTAACTTTTATCTTTCCTCTTGAATTTAACACGAAAGAACACCCAGAAGTCTCTTGAACTCTCAAAGTTCAAGCTTGAAAGCTGACAGACAGACAGATACTCCCCACCAAGCCCTGGGTAAGCACACGATCTGCACCATTTCCCATCCAGTTTTCCCTGCTCTGAGCCCAGTTCAGCCCGTGCCCCTTTTCCACCGACCTGTGCCTCCCGTTCATCTCCAGCCCCACCACGGGGCAGATGAAGCGTGCAGCCTGCAGGTCATCGTACTTGTCCCCCTTGATGCTCTCCTTGTCCCCGCCCCAGGCTGGGTTCTCCACCAGCTGCAGCTCTGTCACGTTCTGGAAAATAAAAGTGCAAACCTCGAGCTTGTTTCCCAACGATTTTGAGCCATGTTAACATTCTTGAATGCTTTTTCCGCTGTGTTTTGCTGTTTTAAACACTTTAATACATAGAGAGAGCACAAGCAAATGGAGATTTTACAGCATGACTCAGGATTTTAACATTTTATTATAATTTCTCATATTAGACACAACCTGTTTACCTTAATGCTCTTGATATGGGATGCAGATTCCATGGGGGTTTTATCAGGGGATTTGTCCAACAAATATTCAATGATGGCATCTTTGTTGTACAACCTGTAACGTAAAAATTTCAGTGATTAGCTTGGGTTGTCATCATGTTTTTTTATTAAAAAATTGATTTATAATTGATTTTTACTCCAGAGCTGGAGACATTCCCACCTGCCCAGCTCACAGGCCACGATGGGCCGACGTAGCTTCTCCTGGCTCAGGGCACAGTAGAACCACCTGGCCACCAATTCAGCAACTTTGTCAACCTGGAGGGGAAAAAACACTCATTATTCAAAAATATTTGTAAGCTATTTAAGTATAAAATCAGGTCATACTCGAAGCATTCATCAAATCCCCAGGTTTCTTACCAAACCTGCTTCGTGCACTCGAAGGTAATTCAAAAAATAACTTCAGCAAATGTTTTTGGCAAAATTCACGATCAGTTCTCCACCACCCTCCCTGAGCAGTTCCAAGGCCTGAGCACCCTTTCCATGGGGAAATTCCTGCTTATTCCACCCTGAGCCTCCCCTGGCCCAGCCTGAGGCCGTTCCCTCTCCTCCTGTCCCTGTTCCCTGGGAGCAGAGCCCGATTTCCCCCCCGGCTGCCCCCTCCTGTCAGGGAG
>VZTG01008314.1:267782-298199 GCA_013397845.1 Melanocharis versteri | reverse complement strand
CGGAGCGCTCCGGGGGCTGCTGTGACCCCAGCGCAGGCCCCGGCCCTTGGAACTGCTGAACCTCCTGTCCAACCCCCTCCACAAGACAAAGGGCCGCTCCCTGCAGCCGCCACCAGCGCCACACCACACGCAGGGGCCCGCGGGCCGCCCACGGCGCTGCCCCGACGCTGCAGCGCCACGAGCGCCACGCCCGGCCCGCAGCACCGCGGGACGGCCCGGGCCTCCCTCTCCCCGCAGCTCCCCAGCCACCACGGAGCCCCCTCGGACCTTCTCGACTTTGCGGGGCCCCTTGACCAGCTCGTGCCGCTTGGGGATGGTGCCGCCATCGCATCCCATGGCGCTTCCGGGTTCTCCTCCCCCGCGCGCTTCCGGGAACGCCGATCCTTTTCCGGCGCACGCCAATGACGCTGTTGCTTAGCAACGATCACTCAGCAACGATCGCTGTTGCTTAGCAACGGGAGGCTGGGGGCGTGGCCGCAGCGCCCGGGAGGGGCGGGGCGGGCGAGTCCATCGCGCCGGGACCGGGGGCGCGCGGAACGTACCAACTCAGCGCGGGGGGGGTTCCCAGCGCCCTTCCCGCCCCTTTCCCGCGGGTTTATCCCTTTTTTTAAAAGAGGAAATTTTCCGGGACACCAATTTTGGGGGGATTTACGGCCAAACGAGGCGCTCCCAAGGCGGTTCGGGCTGGCAATGTCACGGGCACGGGTGGTGCCGGGAGCGAGTTTAATCCACACGCAGAAGTTCGCGGTGGGATGCGAACGCTGCGCTGAGCGTGCGAACAGCGATAGGTATATCGCGATATAGTGACCCATGTCGGCGATAAATCACGCCAGAAACACGGGGGATGAGAAGGAAAACTCCAGCGAGAGGATGCTGAGAGGGGAGCGGGTCCCCTCTGAGGGCGAACATCGCCGATAAAAGCCGGGCCTTGACATTTCGGGCGCAAACCGTGGAATAAATTAATTGGGAGAAGTACAGTTAGCACGGGTGCAGCCACGCCCTGCAGTGCCTTTGTCACATCCAGGGATTTGCACATCCAGAAAATCGGGGGATGAAGTTAGAAAGCCGCGCTGCGCCAGGCTCTGAGGGCTGGGATGGAAGCCTGGGCGGAACTTTCTGGGATTCCTGCAGGGAATAACATCACCTCTCCAGTCCTGGGAAGAGCTTGTCCAAAGCCCCTGCACGTTCAGTGACTGAAATAAATTTTTTTCCCAGCTGGAAAAATGCTCTGAGAGCTCCAGGCTGTGACAGAGGGTGATGCTCTCTGTAGATTTATCAGGAGCCAGGTCTCTTCCCAAAGTTTTCCTCTATGCTCAGGTACCAGCCTGGAGCATTTCTTATTGACTAGATTTTGTACCGTGTTGCATTTGTTAAAACCAAAAATTAGCTTTGCAGCTGTCTTTTTTTTTAAGAAAACCAAACAACTCTGTAATTACAAATGTTGAATAAAGTCCTCAGGAAACAATCGATATTGGGATGTCATAAGTTACAGAACATTGCACAGCTACATTTAAAGAGAGACTTTACACGAATAGAAAAAAAAATAAAAAAGGCAAATACATTTATCTGACATACACAGAGAACAAAAAATGAGAAATCAGTCCGATAATCAACAACTTTTGCTCCAATACACAGCAAACATTCCCGCCCAGCCACTGTGACAATGGCATTTCCAGGCAGGATGTGAAGAGTGGAGAAGAAAGTGCAGATTTAATTCTTCTGCATCAGCTGCTGTGGGGATCTTCAACTTCCCAGCACAACAGCACGCAGGGAATTCCTGGTGGGAATTCTGAGTGGGGGGATCTTTACCTGCACTGGCTCTCAGGGAATTCCTGATGGGAATTCTGAGTGGGGGTATTTTAACCTGCACTGGCACGCAGGGAATTCCTGGTGGGAATTCTGAGTGAGGGGATTTTAACCTGCACAGGCACTCAGGGAACTCCTGGTGGGAATCCTGGGTGCAAACTGGTGCCAGAAGCAGCACCGCGAGCGGCAGGTGGCTCAGTCCATCATGGCCCTGAACTGCTGGGTGTACTTGGCCAGCTCCTCCGTCTGCTCCCGCAGCTCCCTGCTGGCCTCGGCGTTGGGGAATGTCAGGGCAGCCGTTTTGGTGGCCAGGGCCAGGCTCTTGAGGAGGCTGCAGAAGCGGGAGCTGCTGTGGAGGACGTCGCCGCGCGCCTCGCTGTCCTGGGTCTCCTGGCACAGCGAGTCCACCAGCTTCTGCCCCACCATGATGATGAGCTTGCTGTGGGAGATGAAGATTTCGGGGGGCTGCTGGTTGCTGAGGCTGGTGGTGAACACGCCGATGGCCTTGTGCAGGGCAGCGAAGCACAGCCTGCAGTGCTCTGGGAGGGGGATTTTCCTGCCAGGCTCCTTCCTGCTGGCGTTTTCAGCCTTTTTCGCGCATGGCAAGACCTGGGGAAAGGGTTAAAATAAAAATAGATTCAGCCTGGTGTCACACGCTGGGTGTTTCTTTGGTTGCTCTACCCGAAATTCTTGTGGTCTCCAAATCGCCCCACCCTGGAGCCTTTACAGTAATTTCTCTTTCCATAAAGTGTTGGTAATTCTCCTGATTGCCTTTTTTCCCCCTAAATGCAGTTTTAGTAATGGATAGCACACAAAGTGCTGCAGCCGAACACCAATCCTTTACACAGCCTGGGCTCGAAGCTTTCAAATAATACAAAACATTGATCTTTAATGGACTTAATCAGGGTTATGAATGATTAAAATGCACCAGACAAGAGTCAATTTTGTGCCAGTGCGCAACAAGGTGTTTTGAGATACTAATTCTCACAGTCTTATCCCAAATGATGCTGAAAGGCAATAAAATAAACTGTATGACTTTAAAGTGGAGTTGTTTCTTTGAGGAAAATAAGTGTTTTTCACAGGTTTTCAGCAGTAATTCTGGGAAAATGATCTCTGAGAAGCAAATAGGTCTCTATGTATAGAGATGTGTGTCTGAATGCAAATTACTCTGAGTTTTAGCAAGCACAGAAATCAGGGACTAAAAGCTCTCATAAATAATAGTTTCAAAGTCAGAAATACCTTTGGGTTTGATTCTGTGCTCTTCTTTGCTACTTCTTTACCTGAAATGACTTTCTGTGCCTGTTACAAATTGAAATGAAAGCAAAGTTGAAGCAACTACATAAAGTATTTAAAAATAAATGTGTTTTTCTCTTATTTCATGGGGGAACAGCTACTTGTTCTGTAGCCTTCATGTTACAGACAGCAATGGGGAATTTATTAGAAGGAGCTGTAGGTTTTTTCCTCCTAAAAATGTAGTGCCTAATCCTGCAAGATCTGAGACCAAAACCAACATCAACAAAACATTTCGACATAATAGTCCCTAAATTTTAAGAACAAGCAGCATTTCTTTGGGAAGCCAAGGGAGATTTTCTTAGTAGGTATTTTAGTAAATCTAAGGAGATTCTAACAATCACCCAGAATTAGTCTAACAAATAAACGGGATATTTCACAAAGTTTAATTTCTATGCAAGCAGGATTTCCACGACACCTCACGTGAGGAAGGAACATCTCTTATGCCAGAGCCAAACACAATGTAGTGGCAGGAAGAGAACTGTGAGGGAAAAGAGAAGTAAGGAATTGCTAATTCCCAAATAAATTCTATTTCCCAAATGAATTTTAACTGGCAAGACGATAAAAACGTTTTATTTTCTCTATTGATTAAAATTACTGCTCATTGCATGCATGCCATCCAGCAGTGTCACAAAATCCTGGATCCACGGAAAGTCTGGAAAATGGGACGTAGTGCAAACTGAATGTGGCATTGGTGCAAAGGTAAAATAGTGCTGATAATTAACAGCCTAATATCTGCAGAGGGTGACGAGTACAGAGAGTAAACCCCAGTTCCACTGACCTGTAACTGAACATAATCACAATCCTCAGCGGAATTTTCTTCTGGTCTCTCCAAAGGGACCCGGCTTTGGCTGGAATTCTCAGGAGCATTCCTCTGGAGTGACTCCATTTCTACTCTTCTTGGCACTGGGATGTGTTTTGCCATTTTGCATTCTGGGTTCACTTTTGGTTGCTTCATTTCTTGCTCCTTCTCGCTCTTCCTGAAGAGCAGCTTCCCGTTGGCGATGATGATGGACACAAACCTCTTGATGTCGTCTGGAATTGTCCGGGCCACCATAACGAAGCGATCCAGGTCGTCAGGGTTGTGCTGGGGCTTCCTGAGCACCAAAGCCTCCAAGGACCAGCTGCAGTTGTTGAGAGCTTCCCTCGTTTCTGTCAATATTTTGTAGGAGTTCATGAGGATTTCCAGCTGCTTTTTAATTCTGGCCTGCAGGTTGTTATCCGTGAGGTTGGAGGCGTTTCCCTTCAGGGCTTGAGCGAAGGCCAGGAACTCTCCCAGCGACACCTTTATGTGGTCCACTGCTCTGTGGATCTCCTCCAGGCTTTTCTCCAGGTGCTCCTGCAATCTCCACTTGCTGCTGACAAAGATCATCAGGCTGGCGATGGAGCTGGACACGCCGTGCTGCAGCCGCGTCAGCGTCCCGATGGCTGCTTCCAGCTCCAGTTTGATTTCTTGGACAGGCTCTGGCGATGGCGACAGCGTGGAAAACGACTCAGCAGAAGAGCTGGAGGATGAGGAGAGAGTGCTGCTTCTGCTGTCCACACCAGAGACACACCAGCTGTCATTTTCCACCTTGGCATCCGCAGAGAGCTGTGGAGAAGCACCGTGTGCTTGGTCTCCAGAGCCATCACTGTTGTTTTCCGTCTCTTTCTTGGAGTGCCCAGTGCTGGGCAGCCCTTTGGGAATATCATAAACGTTCTCCTCAGAGATCTGGTTCCCAGCCTTGGCAGCCAGGAGGCTCGGGGGCACCTCGCAGCTGCCGTTGTGTGGCAGGAGGAGCACGTCCCGTGAGGATGGAACGTCGTAGAGGGGGATTTCTGGAAGTGTTAATTTCCGCTGGGGCGGTGGAATGTCGTATAATTGTGCATTTCCAACCTTGGCTTCGGTGGCTGTGGCTGGAGACTTGTACCTGGCTGGGGGAATATCATACAGCACCTGCTTCTCCACGGGCTGCCCGGGAGGGCTTGGTTTGAATCCGGAATTTTCAGGGGATACCGGAATATCGTAAATCCATTCGGACTTCCGAGGGTTTGGCAAAGTGTTGTAATGGCCCCAGCACTTCTTCTGAGATTTGTTTTCTGAGTCATCGAGTTCTCTTTTGGGAGGGACGTCATATAACTGCAACAGAGCACAGAGGGTTCATAAAGAATCTTTTTAAACAAGAATGAGAAACAGGACTGAATTCTTAGAGCACATAAATGTGTGCAACTCCACTGATGTCGATGGAACAGCAGCACAGAAAGGCTACCTGTATTTTTTATTTGCTAAAATGCACAAGCTGCATGTATATTTAGTAAAATATTTGGAGCACTAATATATTTAGGCGATTAGATCCTACAGCAGAGTCCCCAGCCAGTGGAATCTGTAGACATTTGATTTTTTCCCATTCACATGCACACCCTGACAAACAATAAATCATTAACACACACCACTGACTGCTCAAACATCTTCAACGAATTTAAATTTTGCTTGATACAGATATGAGTGTGTTCAGCTGGCGTCAAAGCTGGAAAAGGGAAATGTAGAACCGTGTGTTGTGTAAGAAACAGTGGGGAAGAGATGGGAAACCTGTCCCTGCTCCAAGGCAGGCATCCCAGGAGTGCCAGATTATTCTGTACCCACCAAATCTTACTTACATTGCCTGCTGGTGAGTCCCTCTGGCTGCCAGCTCCTGCTTTTTCTGGCTTGGATGGGATGTTGTAAAGCTGCTTCTGCTCTGCCTGGAAGCTCTCAGTGGATCTGCCCAGCACAGAGCCCTTCCATGTGCTGGGGGGAATGGCACCGCTCTGCTCAAAGGGGAAAAGAATGGTTTATTTTGGTCCTTTTTAGAGCCCACTGGGGCCTTGAGTGGGATCAAAGGCTTTGGGCTCTACATGAGAAGGTTTGGGTGTGAGCAGGGATCACTCCCTCACACAAAGGGGAGAACTGAGGGAAATCCTTGGATAACTTGATAATAATGGAGTGGGCTCAGCCCTGCCCTGCCAGGGAGCAGCAGGGTGTGGGGAGGCTCCCTGGCTGTGCTCCAGTGCCACTCACACCTCTGTGTGGGGGTGACAGGATGGGGCTGGGGGCTGGTGCCTGTCCCATCCCAGTGACCCACACAGGCTCGGGGGTGGAGGAAATGTGACACTCACTGACCCCAGGGCAGTGGGACAGCACCAGGGACGGGATTGTGTAACAGGACACGTCACGGTGATGTGACCAAATCCGGGGTGCGTTGTTCCCAGGAGGTGGTGATGGGGGTGACATTTAGTTTTGTGCTGAACATGCACTTGTGACTCTTCTCCAAACATCCCCAAATCACCCCGACCGGATGACACCACCACATTTCCTCATGGATTCCCAGGCAGAGAGGCTGCCACTGATACGGAGAATTCAGTAAGACATCAGTAGTGTCAACTTCTTCTTTTCCTTAGAATCCATGGGGAAATGCCTTAATAAGGGAAAAATGGAAGCATTTATTAGAAACGCACCAGATTGGAGACACGTTGCTCTAAATTTCTAAGAAACTCAGGAGAACTGAGGTTTTGAGCTAAAGATAGATGATTTTCTTCCCAATTTTACAGAAAGCAAACAGGGTGAGGGTAGAATTGATCAATCCTGAGGTGCTTCAGGGTGCCAGCTGCAGGGAGGGAGCGGGGCAGGACTCACCTGTGGCAGCAGGGACCCGCGGTGCTGCGTGGAGGGGACATCGTACACCTCACCCCTGATGTTTGGGGCTGAGGCCCGGCAGGCTCTCGGGAGGGTAAACAGGTGCTTGGAGAAGAGAAAAACCAATTATAATAAAACTGCATTGGCAGGAAGCTCAGGACAGCTTTGAAAAGTCATTTAGCTGAATAATCCACTGTTGGAGTGATCACTCCTAAGTGATAAAAACTTTCGGCTCTTCACTGAAGGTGGGAGACAGGAACTGATCTTACAAGCAGGAGGGTGTTCATTCCCAAATAATTCTCCTTTGCCAGCGTTTCTGGTACATTTTAGATAAGATCAGAACTGGCACATACTTATCAAAGATGATCTGCCTTAGTAACCGTGGGACAGAAAAGATATGGAGAAAATCCAGCTGCAGTTATCACCTAAACATTTAGACTGCCCAAAAGCAGAACCACTTAAAAAAGGAAGTGGGGAAATGTCAACTTCTCCAAGCCCACAGAGTCATTGGGTCAAGCCAATTTAATGTAAGAGCAGCAAAAAAGTGCAGGCTGAACATTATTCTGTAGTCATGAAAGACTGACTCATTTGGAAGGAGTAAACCTTGATGTCCTGTCCAGCTCCATAAACAGACAAGTCCCATATGGGAATTATATTATGGTCTACAGTCAGATTCTCCTGTTTGATTAAAGCATAATTTGAGCAGCCATGACCAGATCTGTGGGACAATAATGTCACAAAATAGGAATGATGGGTTAGGACTTTTCTTTTTTAAAATCAATCACCAAAACATGGAATTTTGTTCATCCAGCCTGCCTTTAGCCTGGCTGCCCTCAGCTAATTTATAAGTGGGCCACTGCAAACCACTGACCCCCAGAAACACTGCTGGGGGTGAGATATCACAGGAAATGATTTTAAACTGGACAGAGTGATTTCCATCGTCCTGCAGCAACTAAATTTGGGGGAAATATGGTAGAGGGAGAAGACTGCAGCTTCACTCTGCCTGCTTCAGCTCTCATCTGAAAACTGGGAATGAGGAGTGAAGAGAAATCCCCTCAGTGCTCTGTGATAAAGAATCACAGGATGACAGGATGGTTTGGGTTGGGAGGGATCTTAAAGACCGTCAGTTCCACCCCTTGCAAAGGGCAGGGACACCTTCCACTGTCCCAGGCTGCTCCAAACCCCATCCAGCCTGGCCTGGAACACTTCCAGGAATGGAGAATCCTGGGCAACCTGCGCCTGAATATGAGCATCCTACTGGCCAGCAGAGGCACAACCTCCCTGAGTGAAAGGGTAAAAAAAAAAAAAGAGGTGTCAGGAAAGCCTTCCTTAGCCCAGCTCTGCTTCCACGTGGACAAATCTGAGAATCCATCAAGAAGGAAACTCGCTGGAGATCACGAATTGGTACTTTTTGGAGCCCTTGCAGTGGCAGTGGAACCAGAAGGTGCCCTGTGTGTGAGGCAGAAGCAACGAGGCTTCTCTGTGGGGTGAAAACACCCAGGCTCTGCGGGATCTCTTTTTGTTTTACTCCTTTCAATCAGCTCCCTCAAAGACTTGGAGTGGCTTTTCCCAGCTGCTCAGAGGACAGCTGAGCATGCCAGGAGCTTTGCCAGTTGTGCCCCAGGATCTCTGAGGGATGGTCCAGATCGTTCTGTGCTCGCTGAGCTCCCCGGCCTTGGGGACGGCTCGTGACACCAGGGTGCAGCTGGTGTGGGGACAGCTGGGACACCGTGCCACAGGCAGCCCCGCTCTGAACTGCTGCCTGATAACCACAGGCTGGGACATTTCTTTCTCATTCTTCATTCTTTTTCATTCTTAGGCTAGACACGGCTTAGGTGGATAAATTCATGAAATGAGACAGGGAGAGCCAAGGAGCTCTTCTGCCAGACCATTCATCCACATAATGAATAGATGACATTTTCCACCTGATTTGCTGGCACAACATGGAAAATTCATGCCAATCTCTGATTCAGTTTGCAAAAGGCTCCTTTAGGGTCAGGAATGTGGAGAAATCAGATCACAGCGAGCGCAAATGAGTCTCTTGTAGCTGTACTCGGTTTGAGTTTGAGTTATGGCTGTGCACTGCAGCTGCAGAGCTGAAAATGAGGTTTTGGTCACCAGGGATGCCCTGAGTTTGTTGTTTTCCAGCACCCACCTGCCACCCAGCAGGAAGCAGCAACGAGCTTTCCATGATTTGCCTTCCACACAGCAGGAGGAAAGGTGGCTGGCTGAGCCCCATCAATCAAATGATCATTAAATCAGCCGAAAACACTATATAGCTGAATTTTCTTCCTTTTCCTCTTTCAATTAGAATTTCTAATGTGATTTGCACACGCAGCATAAAGAGCCACCCAGGGCTGGAGAGCTCACAGAACTGAACAAAACCTCACACTTGAACTCCGTCCCCACCTGCTCTATTTCCCTTTCATTATGAAACATTCCTCACTCATTTCTTCCTGAAGAAAGCACAAGGTTTTGACCTTAAGACACTTGATACAACATTTAATCTAACTGCATGTTCCATGTACATGTTTTGTTTGAATGTCAAACGTGAGGAGCTGGGAGAAATAAGAGCCAGGCCAGGGAGCTGTAATGAAACCCTGGAAAACCAGTTTGTTCTCCTCTATAACTGGGGGGACTGGTGGCTGCTCTCGTCATGTACATCCTGGTCACTGTCTCAGCAGCAGCAAAAATGGGCTGGGAGAGAAACTGGGTGAGGGCACACAACAAAACTCTGTGTCCTTCTGCGTGTCTGACAGGGGCTGGACTTTGTGCGAGCCTAGTGACAGCACAAGAGAGAGGCTGCAGCACTCTGAGCTTGCTGAGCTGCTGGAAACAGTAAAAACCAGCCCAAACCCAGCAATCACACACCAAAGGGTGATTTTTTAAAAATTATGAATCCTGTTCCTGGGCAGACAGATGCAAAGACCCCACACGTGCCCAGAGGACTCTGGATGGCCGTGTGCTGAGAAAGTTCTGTGTCTTGTTATTTAAACTTTGTAAATCGTTTCTAGGTTCTCCCAAATAAATGGTATATTCTTTACTTCCTGCCCAATTTTACAGCTGTTTTAAACTGTTGGAAAAGCGAGGGAGTACAGAATATAGAGACTCTCATCTGTTGCCCAGAGCAGCATTTCCCACACGATGCTATAAACTGATGGGAGTTTCCCAAACGCCACCGTTCTCTCACTGAAAATCTCCGGCTTCCTTACTTCCCCACTCCCAACGATCGTTTTTAGCAGTAACCCCTGTTGTTTTTTAGAGCTGCCTTTACTCTCACCTGGTGCGTGGAGCGCTGGGCCCTCTCGCTGAGCAGCTGCGCCGCCAGGGCCGGCACCTGGTACACGGCCTGGGCAGGGATGGCCGGGGGCTGGACCCAGCCCTCCATCTTCTCGTAGGTGGCCGACAGCGCCGCGGCCTTGGGCGCCGAGGGCACGGAGGGCACGGAGGGCACCTGGTAGATGTTCTGTGCCGCCGGCGGCTCCGTGGGGCGGTGGCTCGGGGCCGGCAGGAGCTGCAGGCGGTTGGCGGGGGCCAGGCCGTGGCGGCCGTGCAGGGAGCACCGCCACCAGCCCTCGCTGCCCGCCACGTGCCGCTCCAGCACCGTCAGGATGTCGCCTCTGCGGAACGCCAGCTCGTCCGAGCACTCGGCCTTGTTGTCGTACAGCGCCTTGGCCAGGCTGTGCTGGGGACACGGAGCACAGCGACATTGTCACACCCGCGCCAGGGCTCTTCGCTTTCCAGCCTGGTGTTTCCCTTGCAGTGGGATCCACTTTCCGCCTCGATCCCCGTTTAATTCACCCACCCGTTTTCACATCGAACAACCTCTCTGGAGCCCTGGTTTCAGAGTTAAACTTTGTGTCTGCTATGTTCAGTGCAATAAAGAAATAGATAATAATTATATTACTCTGATATATTTCTTCATCACCTTTTCCAGCTCGAGGCTCTTGAGGAGCGCTGCTGATCTTCATTATTTAGATTTATTACGTTAGACTTATGAGCTAAACCGCAAGAAGTTCCACCTCAACATGAGGAAGAAGCTCTTTCCATGAGGGTGGCAGAGCCCTGGCGCTGCCCAGGGAGGGTGTGGAGTCTCCTTCTCTGGACACACCCCAAACCCACCTGGGCACATTCCTGTGTCACCTGCTCCAGGTGACCCTGCCTTGGCAGCGGGGTTGGACTGGGTGATGTCCAGAGGTCCTTTTCAACCCTAACGATTCTGTGATGGCTCATGAACACCCCTATATGAAAAATAGGTGTTTTTCCCATTGTCATTCCGTGAATTCTTCGTCTCACTCATGACAAGATCATAGAATCATGGAATGGTTTGGGTGGGAAGGGACCTTAAGGATCATCTCATCCCTCCCCTGCCATGGGCAGGGACACCTTCCACTGTCCCAGGCTGCTCCAAGCCCCATCCAACCTGGCCCTGGGCACTGCCAGGGATCCAGGGGCAGCCAGAGCCAGAAGGTAGCCTTAGTCACCCGAGGCATTTTTGCAAAGGGTAGAGAAAGCTGTGGATGTAATTTTTTAGGGTTTTTTCAATAAAAGATAGATTTTGCTTTCAGCTTTAAAATGAGGCTGTCTGCTCCCGAGTCAGCGGGACACTGGCTGTGTCTCAGCACCAATTTCTTATCAGAAAGTGCAAGTAATGTCCAGAGAGATAGCACCCAAACAGGAAACGTGATGCCTTGTATTTTTGAGCAGAGCATTTGCTGTGGAGCAGCAGCTGGCTCGGAGCTGCAGCAGAAGCAGCCCGGTTTGTCAGCTCAGCTGGTGACAAGGGCCCGCTGTTGGCTGCAGGCGTTTCGTGCTCGGGGTGGCCCTGAACAATGGCTTTTCTGTGGGACAAGGGCAGCTGCCAGGGGTGGACAACAGCCCCTTCGGCCTCACGGCCCGGCCTGGCTTTTGCCTTGAACGTGGGAGTCCACTTTCGATTTGGACAGCGCCAAATGTTGGAGTCAAGCCCTCAGGAATCCCCCCCTGGAGCAGGCCTGGGCTCCACCCTTGGCAAGAGAAAAAGGGAGAACAGCCAACTTTTCCTGGGATTCATCAGCACCGCTCGGTCCTCGGGTTTGGACGCTGCACAGACACACTTCTGAAGGACAGACCTGCTCCTTCAGCCCCGAGGAGGGTGGGCAGAGGAAAACTCTGCCCCTTTTCCAACACGGAGAGCCGTATCCAGGCACAGGCAGGAAATGGGTGAAGGGCCAGGAAGGCTGGGGTCGGGATCTGAGCCTGGCCTGGGCACAGACAGCAAGGCTGCCCTTCCTACTTGCACCCACACGGCTGAGAGGAACATTTGGTGCACACTGTGGTTTTAAAAGGCATCTAAATATTGATGTTGCCCCGGACAAGTCTTTCCTGTGGCAGCAGCACACTCAAGATGCTGCTGAGGCTAATTTTATAACCAGAGACACAAACTTTCCATCAGAGGGGTCCCTGCTTGAGGCACAGCACACATTATTTTGGTTTGGCCAATAAAGGTGTGCAAACATCCCAGGGCCAGCAGCCCCCAGCCAGAGGCCAGGCCAAAGCAGAACGTGGCGGCTCAGATTTTGCATTTTTGGAGGTCACATCTATAATCAACACAAACCCAGGAACCTCTAAAATCATCCCAAATCAAGCCAAGCAGGAGATTAATCAATGGATCTATTAAATCATAGGGCACTCTGGGGAACCTGACCGAGCTAGAAAACAGATCTGTTCATGGATCATCTCATATCCCATCCAGAGAGCTGGAATGGAAAAACGAAGACTTTGACTAGAGAAGTGATGGAGACAAGCACTAAACTCCAGTCTGTAGAACATGAACGAACAGAGAGATTGTCAGACCTCCAACAATCAGGGTCAGTGGAGCTCTCAAAAAGAAGAGGTTAAAAAAAATTCCAAACAAAACAAAACAAAACAACAACCAACAAAACCCAAAGGGTTTTCTAGCTAAGGCAGGGCTTAATTAAATTCCAAGTTTGAGGACAAACAGTCAGTGCTGTGGAGTTGGAGAGCGCATCTTTGCCATCCACTCGTGGCATTTCAGCATTTCAGTATCTCAGTATTTTGGTATTTCAGTGTTTCGGTATTTCGGTATTTCAGTATCTCAGTATTTCAGTATTTCGGTATTTCAGTATTTCAGTATTTCGGTATTTCAGTATTTCGGTATTTCGGTATTTCAGTATTTCGGTATTTCAGTATTTCGGTATTTCGGTATTTCAGTATTTCGGTATTTCAGTATCTCAGTATTTCAGTATTTCGGTATTTCAGTGTTTCAGTGTTTCAGCACAGTGCACAGCAGCACAGACCGGAGTTGCAGGAGGTGAGTGCTCGCTCCCACGTCTGTCTGCAGGGCCTGGGGATGGGGTTATCTGCAGGGCAGGCTCTGGATCACCCCTGGGGGGCTGTGTCCAGAGCCCAGGCCCTGCCTGCCCTCCCAGCCCCCGGGATGTGTGCGAGGCATCGCTGTGGCAGCCCCTTCCTCTCCCGTGAGCAGAAGCCTCCCTGCCCGGCCCTGGCTGTGAACAGGCGCTGCATTCCCAGGATGCAGAGCCCCTCGGGATGTCAGCGAGGAGGGGGCTGTGCTGGCAGGGCAGGGGAGCTGCATTTTTCCCCTGGCGTGTCCTCCCCAGCCAGGGCTCGTGAGCTCTCTGGTGCTTTGTGCGTCCTGTCCGTAAATGACAAACGTGCAAAGAAGCACTAAAGCAACACACGTGAGGCCGAAGTGATTTTCCTTCTTTGCTTGCTGCTTCATCCCCATCAGCAGCCTTGTAAAACCTCTCCTAAGACAAAGAACATCCTACAAGTCCCACAAAAAGCACCCTGAGAGGCAGTGCTAGGGTTCTGCTCTCACCGAGTGAGTTTTAACGAGCTGGTGACAGAGCGCAGACCTAGAAAAGAGGAAAAAAGTAGAAAAGTGTCCCCTGCAGCCCCTCCCCGAGGCACTGGGACCCCCAGAGCCCACAGCCACCCGAGGGCAAAGCACGTGGGTCACACACTGGAGGGATTTCCAGTGCAGGGGCTCTGGAACAGCTTCACTTCCAAAATTCTCATGTAGCTGGGAGTGCATCTCCTTTATCCGAGCGTGGCTCAGATGTGGAGAGAGCAATTCCCCTCCCAAACTGGACTTTTCACATCTTTGTTGTTTGCATATCCTTATCCAGCACTGGTCCCTCTATAAACCCTAACAGCCCTTGGGAGTCATAGGAATGAAAGCTGCTACCTCATGTTTATTAATGGAGAAATTGTAATTAAGAGCAGTAAAGCCGATCAGAGCACAGTTCTATAATGTCAGATTCTCTGCCCTCAGACTGACATCTGTGCTCTGTGTACACAATAGATATTTATGCTAAAGAAAAAACATCCCACTGTCACTAAAATCTCCTGATCCTTCTCCTATCCCAAGCCTGATCCTCAGATTATGAGACCATACAACAGAAAAAAAACATTATAAAATATATGCAAACATTGCTAAAAAAATCCAGGTGATACCCAATGACAAACAGGATGTGATAATTTTGCCAAATAATTGATAATGTGATAATTGCCTGCCAAAATAATTTCTCTTTGCCTCCGTCCCACTCAGTTTGCATTTGGAAATCTCAATTTACTACCCTATATTATTATTTGTGGATGGGTACTGCACTATTTCACAGCATTTCAAATTAAAAAAAATATATTTTTTTCATGTATTTTATTCAATTTGCTTCTTAAAAGCCTCTATTGACATCGTGTAAATAAAGAGACAGTTTAAATCCTGGGAGTTTTTGTGGATTGAGAGAAATATTTCTCGTCTTGCACATCAATATATGTGTGAGCTCTTTTGGAGCAGGAAAGTGGGACTTAAAATATTTGAGGAGGAAGAGATCCAGCAGCGGCTCGTGTTTGCTAAACAGTTCTGCTCATGCATCAGTGACACCTCTGACATGTTTACAGAGCAGCTTCCAGTTAATCTCCTCACCTCCCAACAAAGCTGGGAAATAAACATTCTCCCTCATCCGTTAGCTGGGAACAGGCTTCCCTGAGAATTCCCTTTTAAACCCCAGACCACGCTGAGTCACTTGAATTTTGCCCAGTTAATTCTAGAGGGTTCACATCAACATCCACAGGAAAAAGGAGAATTTACCTTGAAAGCTCAGCTCATTCTCTACCTGCACGTGCAGCATTTCCTGTGACTTGCAGAAGGTCCTTCTGCACTTTTTTTGGTTTTGTTTAAGTATTTTGGAAAATAAATGTTCATCTCATACAGAAACTTTTTGTGAGCTTCAAGGAGGAACAAACATCAGGACTTGCTTTTATTGCTTTAATTGATTTTGTGGGGGTGGAAGCAGGTTTGGAATTCTAAATGGTCAAATCAGTTTTTGATCAAATACAGAACCACCACTTAAAAAATTCAAGCTTACAAACCCTGCAGCTTCACACAAGGCAGTGCTGCAGAGGTGGGAATTACAAGCTGGAGTTCTGTTCATTTCCCCCAAACTCTCTTTTCTCCACAAACGAAGTCAATCAAATCCTAGCTGTGTTAAAGTCACCAGAACTGGCAAGTGCAGCCAGGATTTCACACCACTCACAGCATTTTTATGTGGGTGCTCTCATGCCCAAGTTCAAGGGAAGATAAACTGCTGCTTCCTGCTGCTCCAAACACTCCCTGAGTATTCCTGGGTCCTCAAACTTTTTTTTTTCCCATATGCACCCAATCACTTTAGGGTTTTTTTGACTTTTTTAAACCTTTTAGTATCTTAATTACACCTGACTGCATTTATTTCTAAATGTGGCTTTACAGATACAGAAAGTCCTGCTGAGTCCAAGCGTCCTCCTCAGAGCAGGGTCCTCACCCTCCTTGCTCTCCCTGCCTGTGGATCAGGGAAAACACTCCCAGGGCAGCTCGGCGGGAGCAAATGGCATGTTTTTCACTGAAAAAATGAAAATTTTCAGCAATTCCTGCTGCGTGTTCCTGCTGCTGGAGGTGCCAGGGCGCTGTCCCTGCAGGGTGGGGATTTCTGATTCACAAAGAATCAGCAGCACCACAAACTCCCAAAGCTGCGGCTTCCTGGGGCTCTCTGGCTGCTCCTATCAGCCCCCAAAGCCACCTCCTGTTTTCACCCTGCCCAGCCCTGCAGAGGTCGTGTTTCTGAGCAAATAAATTAAATACACCGAATAACTTGAGGGTTGGATGGTTTCTGAATAAATACCGCTGAAATTGTAATATTTCTCCGGGAGAAGCGGGTTTTCCACCTGGCTTCACCCCTGGTGTGGACCCGCGTGTCCGGGCAGCAGCTGGACGCTGCTCCCCCCGTGTCATTAGCGCAGGACACACGGTGACAGCACAGCCCTGCAAATGTCATGTTTCAGAGCAAATAAAGTAAATACACTGAATAACTTGAGGGTTGGATGGTTTCTGAATAAATACCGCTGAAATTGTAATATTTCTCCGGGCAAAGCAGGTTTTCCACCTGGCCTCACCCCTGGTGTGGATCCGCGTGTCCGGGCAGCAGCTGGACGCTGCTCCCTCTGTGTCATTAGCACGGGACACACGGTGACAGAACAGCCCTGCCCTGCAAAGGTCATTTCTGAGCAAATAAATTAAATACACCGAATAACTTGAGGGTTGGATGGTTTCTGAATAAATACCGGTGAAATTGTAATATTTCTCCGGGAGAAGCGGGTTTTCCACCTGGCCTCACCCCTGGTGTGGATCCGTGTGTCCGGGCAGCAGCTGGACGCTGCTCCCCCCGTGTCATTAGCGCAGGACACACGGTGACAGCACAGCCCTGCAAATGTCATGTTTCAGAGCAAATAAAGTAAATACACTGAATAACTTGAGGGTTGGATGGTTTCTGAATAAATACCGCTGAAATTGTAATATTTCTCCGGGCAAAGCGGGTTTTCCACCTGGCCTCACCCCTGGTGTGGATCTGCGTGTCCGGGCAGCAGCTGGACGCTGCTCCCCCCGTGTCATTAGCATGGGACACACGGTGACAGCACAGCCCTGCCCTGCAAAGGTCGTGCTTCTGAGCAAAGAAATAAAATACACCCAATAACTTGAGGGCAGGATGGTTTCTGAATAAATGTCACTGAAATTGTAATATTTCTCCGGGAGAAGCGGGTTTTCCACCTGGCTTCACCCCTGGTGTGGACCCGCGTGTCCGGGCAGCAGCTGGACGCTGCTCCCCCCGTGTCATTAGCGCAGGACACACGGTGACAGCACAGCCCTGCCCTGCCCAGCTGCCAGGGATCAGCTGGCACCCGCTGAGCCCCTCGCTCGTGTCACAGCCAGAGCCCCTCGCTCGTGTCACAGCCAGAGCCACTCGCTCGTGTCACAGCCAGAGCCCCCGCTCTGCACAAAGCCCAGCCTGGGGGCTGCGAGCAACCGGCCACAAACGCCTGGAAAACGGCTTTGATCCATCATTTATCCCCCCCACCCCCCTCAGCACCAGGAGAAAACGGTATTTCCTAGAAATGAGCGCTCCTTTCCTCTTGCGAGCTTCGGTTCTCCTTGCAGACAGCTCTGCAGGACGTGGGCAGTCCTCACCCTCCAGGGCAAAGGCTTTCCCAGGCTCACAGAGCTCAGGCTGAAATTACTCGGCATTTTCCTCATCACAGAGTGACCTCAATTCTTGAAACATTTCCATTACCCATTTTCTAGGAATCAATGCAAAAACATCATCTTTTTTTGAGGGAACGTACAGCTCCACTGTTAACCTCGTTTTTTCCAAGAAAATGTGGAAGTGACCAGTCTGGGTCATTCATGATCATTCTTAATAAGCTTGCAATTACTCCATGTGCACAGAACCAACCCTCGCCCTCCTCAGCCACACTGCTGTTCTTGAGAAAGGATTCATTTGGATTATATTTTAAAAATTACCACCACGTGCTCCGTTAGTGATGTGCAAATCAGCTGAACAGCACGCATTGCAAAGGGACCCTGCCAGGTGCAGATTTCACCCTCTGGACACCACAAACGAAATCAGCAAAGTCATGAAATGAACCTCAGCAGAAAGAAAAGAGCCCAGTACTTACATTGACCTTCATTTTGCTGCCCGTTTCCCTGTTAGTCCATCACCTGAGGAGGAGGAGGAGGAGGAAGAGAAAGGGGATCTCCCCAGCCCTGTCCGGATCAGGCAGCACTGGAGGATTTCCCCAGCCCTGTCCGGATCAGGCAGCACTGGAGGATTTCCCCAGCCCTGTCCGGATCAGGCAGCACTGGAGGATTTCCCCAGCCCTGTCCGGATCAGGCAGCACTGGAGGATCTCCCCAGCCCTGTCCAGATCAGGCAGCACTGGAGGCTCTGGCTGGCAGCCTGGAGAGGGAAGGCTCAGCCCCTGCCACCTCCTGCTCGCTGGGAGCCCCAGGAAAGCAGCTCCGGGAATGGGGGGAGCTCATTACGTAGCAGAATTCTCTCCAGGGAGCCACTGGGCTGCAGCTGGTGATGTGCAGGACACACAGACTGCCCTGCAGGGAGTGCCTTCCCTGCTCTGAACAGAAAACCCCGGGCAGCAGGGCTGGACCAGGAAAAGAATTGGATTTGGAAGCGTTTTTGCAGCAGCATTTTTTACTCCTGGTTTGTTGGTTTGGGTATTTTTGTTTGTTTGTTTGTTTGGGGTTTTTTTTAACTTTAAAGTGATGTGAGGTTTGACACACTTTAAACCTGTCTCTAGAAAACTGAACAGATTCCCTTTGTTGTTATAAACCCCCTGCAAAACAACCTCAGCCTGCAGAGGCAGAAAACCCAAGGAGGAAAGCTAAACATGACCTGCAGCTGAGGGGTTTTGTTTCTTGGGCTATTCTAAAAAATCCTTGAATATTATTAAGCTATAGTGCTATTTAAAATTCTTAATTGTTGCTTTTTGCTCAGCAACAGCTGAGTCCAGGTTTTACCACTTTGGACTTGGGAGATCTTGGGGTTTGCAAATTTTTACTCTTTTTTTCTTTGTACACGCTGGCTTTTCTCTGGTAAAAGCCTCTTCCTTCCTCTTTTCACAGAAGCTTCAAGACTAAATTAGACACTGGCTCCCAAAGCCACAATCATGTAGCTAAAAAAGACTTTAATGTCTTGAATGGAAAATGCTGAATTGAAAACCTTCCTCAAAAAATCCACACCTCTGGGCAGGGAGCAAACCAGCTGCTCTCCAAAGGAGAAAGAATTCCTGGCATAAGCAGCCCATTTCAGTGCCTTTGTGGTTTTTCTCTTCTTTCTTATTTTTTTTTTTTAACATTAGAAGCAGCAGTTTGATCCCTTCAGACACTTCATGCAGGTGATGAAGAGCCGTTCACTTGCTAGCCCGGAGTTTTTCAGGTGCTCCAGCATTTGAAATGGAGAAATAGCAATAACAAACCCACAACCTGTGGCCACAGAACTAAATGTTCCCATGAATGAACCGCAGAGAGAATTCCTGCTATGCAGAGACACCTTCCACCATCCCAGGCTGCTCCAAACCCCATCCAGCCTGGCCTTGGGCACTGCCAGGGATCCAGGGGCAGCCACAGCTGCTCTGGGCACCCTGTGCCAGGGCCTGCCCACCCTCCCAGGGAACAATTCCTGCCCAATATCCCATCTAAATCTGCCCTCTGGCAGTCTGAAGCTGTTCCCCCTTGTCCTGTCTCTCCATCCCTTGGAAATCCTCTCTCTCCATCTTTCCTGCAGCTCCTCCAGGCCCTGCAAGGCCACAGTAAAGTCACCCCAAAGCTTCTCCTCTCCAGGCTGAACAGTCCCAGCTCTGCCAGCCTTTCCTCCCAGCAGAGCTGCTCCATCCTCTGCTCATCCTGGTGCCTCCTCTGGGGTCTCTCCAGCAGCTCCAGGTCCTTCCAGAGCCAGGGCTGGGGCAGCTCTGCAGGTGGGGTCTCACCTGAGGGACAGAGGGGCACAATCCCCATCATTGCCCACCCGTGTTTGTGGGCGAGATGGGAAGATGTGAACAGGGGATTTGAGGAGAGATAAACTCCAGATCCACTCCATGCACTTCCAAACACTCCCGTTTTCCCTGTGGCAGCAGCTCAGGCAAAGCTGTCCCACAGCAGGAGCCCGAGGAGCTCACGGGGTTTGAAATTGCACCAAGGGCTGCAACGCTTCCTGCGTCGCCACTGGATACGCAACAACCAACAAACAACAACATCTGCTGGCTGAACTCAAACTGAAATCGTTGTCAGAGGTGTTTTCCCTGTGCAGGTGCAATAGTTGGGGCACAGGGATCATTGCAGAGCGTTTTCTGTCACAGTAACGCTGCTGAGGGCTGGTGCTTCAAGGAGTTCAGTACAAAAAAAAAACCCTCTTTATTTTTATATAATTCAAATATTGTAATAAACAGTACTGCCAGGGTTGTAGGGGCCTGATAAACAGTTCGTAAATGATGTTGCAGAAATAAGCTTGGCTTTTTATTACTCAGCTGAATTGGCTGGGTGTGCTCTGGCCACGTCTGAAGAGCTCACAGCAGAACAGGGGATCAGTTTGTTACCATTACATTTATTCATTGACAATCCACTTAAGAGAACTGGAAGTATATCTAGAAATAGAAAATTCCTCTGTATAGAGATGAAAAATGTCCTGCCTCAGTTACTGATGACTCAATGGGAAGAGTAGCCCCCTAAGCTTTACAAGCCTCGATGGAAACTTTTGAGCGTAAAAAAATGACTCACTGAGCTCCCACTCAGCTTTTCCCCCCCACTACATTTTCTGTCGAACTTCCAGGAGACAGTTTATTTACAGTAAACACTGAGATTGTAATCCAGGATGAAAATCATCATTCCATTACACTTATTAGACTTGCACACAGCAGGACAGCAAGGCACTGCCTTTGAATCAAGATTTCAGCATTCTCCAACCCTTACAGCTGCAAGCAGGGCCTCTTATCTATATAAAACTAATCTAGATGGAAATGGATACAGAAATACATGTAGCAAACCTTATACACTGCGTCCAGTCTTTCAAAATAGGAACACAGAGTGTTTCAAAATGTGTTCTGGTTTGCACGTAACATACAGAAATTATGTCACGCAAGAGAGCAGCAGGGCTGTCACTGGAAGTCTCTGGCAAGGGATCTGTGTCTCTAATGTCACCACAGCATAGCAGTAAGGTAGAACCTTGACATTATATCTTTATAGTTTCACAACTGTGGTTATTTCCAGGTATTTGTTGGTTTCGAATCCTGCTTTATTCAGGATCCTCCCCAGGAAGACATTTCTCCCAGTCAATGGTTTTGTCACCATGCAAAGCACAGGGGGACATCAGGTACAAGAGCCTTCTGTCCCCCAAACACTTCACAGAATCACAGAACCGCTGAGGTTGGGAAAGAGCTCTGAGACCACTGAGGCCAAGCTGTGCCCCATCCCCACCTTGTCCCAGCCCAGAGCTCCGAGTGCCACCTCCAGCCCTTCCTGGGACACCTCCAGGGATGGGCACTCCAAACCTCCCTGGGCAGTTCCTGAGCACCCTTTCCATGGGGAAATTCCTGCTGATTCCACCCTGAGCCTCCCCTGGCCCAGCCTGAGGCCGTTCCCTCTCCTCCTGTCCCTGNCTCCAGCCCCTCAGAGCCTCTCTCACCATGAAGAGCAAGAACTGGAGTGGCCTCATCAGTGCTACTTCCAACATCACCAAGAACCCCTCTGAATCCAAACATCAAGCCCTTCCCTACCCAAAAAACCAGACCTACCTTCGCAGTTGTGTTGCTCCTTGGGCTTGCATCCATCGTTGTCGTTCCCCACTCGGAGCAACACAGAGGATTACAGAGGGATGGGGAGAGTTCAGCCGTGCCCGAGCACTGCGTGTGGGGAACTCCCCCCCAGCAAAGTCCATCTGACAGCTCTGCCCCTAACAGCGCTGACAACTTGCAAACGAGGTTCTCACGTAAGATAATATCTGTGATGACAGAAGATGAAAGGAGGACAGAATAAAAACCAAAAAAAAAACCCTTTTGGCAACTACAAGTGAGAAAAACGCTGTGTGCAAGTGGGATTTTCCTTGGCCTGTCTGCCACCAGCTTGTCGCAGTGAGGCAGTGGGAAGTTGGAGCCCTCTGCTCCCGTGTTTCCTCTTTTGCAGCAGTGAGCCCGGGGCTGTGGCACAACGAGGAGCTGCTCACGCTCGATAAGACAGCACTGCCACGGTCCCAGCAGTGCAGCATTTCACAGCCAGCTTTTCCTGCCTTTCGAAGCGCTCTCAGCTTCGAGGCAGCGGGAAGCAGGAGCCCGTCGGGAACAGGCACTCAAAGCACCCCCAGACTTCCACAGGGAAAGATGGTTCCAGAGTCAGGGAATGGTTTGGGGTGGAAGGGACCTTAGGGACCACCTCGCTGCATGGGCAGGGACACCTTCCAGCAGAGCAGGCTGCTCCAAGCCCCGTCCAACCTGGCCCTGGACATTAAATTTCACCCCGGGGTTGCATTTTCTCCCTCAATAGGATGAGTTCAGTTTTTCCCAGCCCTTCTCTCTCCAACAGAAACCCACCAACCTTGTGGCATCAGGAGATGGCAAGGCAGCAGGGTGCCAATGGCAGCATGGTTTTGGGTTAACAAAGTAACTTTTTGCACTCACACTGCAAGTTCAAGCCCTCAGAATAAAGGAAGCTTGAGGTGAGCTCACACCGTCCACAACCACACTGGTGCTTTAACACATAAACCACCAAAAGAGGGCTTTGAAAGTAACCAAACACCAGCAACAAGGGCATGAATTATAGACAGGTACCTTAGCAGAATTAAAAAAAAGGTGGCACTCCAAAAAAACCCCAAAAAACAAACAAACAAAAAAAGCCACGGCTGTCACCCATCCCACACCACCCTCAGTGACTGGGTCAGGACTTCCCTTTTCCCTCCCCCCAGCTCTGCTTCTCCTGGTTTCTCCACCAAAAAAGCCAACAGCACCACTGTCTCCGGCCACCACTGCTCCTGAAGGGTCAGAAACTCAGAGGCAGAGGAGGAGCAAAGAGAATTAAGCCTCAGAAATGTTTTGCATAGAGGGAGCTTTCCAAGAGAAAATTAAAATTCATTCTTTTTAAAGAAACATCCCACGTTCTACATTTTGAGTCTGTAGTTGTACCTGATCCAGGTGTAACACAATAAATTCATCATCCTGAAGTCCCCAAAGCCCCAGCCTCCCATATTTGATCCACTTCTCCTTTGTTACACAGAAAACAAACACAATTCCTTCTTTGTGTATCAAAGAGCTTTTCAAAAGGCAATCTTTATTTAAATACAGACAAAACCTGTACCCTCACGAGCCCTTGACAATTCCTCAGTGTAATGGGAGTTAACCCAGCAGCAAGAACCACCTCACGTTTAAAAACCCTCATGAAGGCGAGTGCTGAGCTCTGACCAAAGGAGCTCCCAGCTGTGATGCCCAAGAGCTCTGCACGAGCAGGCCTCAAAAAATAAGTTTAAGACTCTGCTCAGGCAGATCTCTGGGAGAGTAAATAGTGAATTTTCCAACTCAGAGAAGTTTTAAGCACAGTTTCTTAATGATGGGCACTGGGTTTGTGACTAATTCAAAAAGAATGTAATTGAAGTGCTGTGTAACAGACATAGATGAAGATTTCTCAGCCAAATGAAACAGTGACACTTCTGAGGTACACATACAAAAATTCAGATGCACAAGTTTCTTTCTTTGAGAGGATACTAAAGGTCTCTAAAGTAAAATTATTCTTATTTTCACCTGCAGCAGCACTGTCACATTTTAGTTGCAATGTGGATATTCCTTAAAACTATTAGGAATTAATTTTGAGGTCCCACTTGTAAAGATAAATTCAAAAGAAGATGAGATGAAGTCTGAATTTTAACACCAGAACTAGAAGACCATTTCTTGAATTCATCTAAACAATTAAAAATCCTGTTTGAATTCTTATGGCACAACTCAGAATTGAAGGCCCACTTGGCCAATAAACAAAAAACACAAAAAAGAATTCACCAAAACCCCAGAGTGATACAAACCAGAGCTTTACAAACAATGAATTGTGGCTGAAGGCAGCTTAAGGCTTCATTAAAGTATCTACACCGAGTTCTGCTGCTCTTTGTGTGATCTATTCTCTACCAGAGTTCAGTGGGATTGCACAGACACACCACAGAGCAGAACTGGCTCCTCCTGCCCACTCTGAGCAGGACACAGTCCCGTTATCTCGTGTGTGATTCAGAAAGGCAGGGGAGCAAGCTCAGCCCCTCCTGCCAGGATCATCTTATTCACCACCCCCTCCCTTCAGTACAATTAGAGACGACTTACAAAAATTAAACCACGCACACTAATAAAAAAAATTAGCGTGGGGTGAAGAGTCTCAATATTTTTGTTATGTTCCTGCCACGTTTGACAGAATTCAAACCGGCCCCGGAGGCAGCTGTCGGCAGCACAATCACAGAGGGGCTGCAGGAGCTGGGCAATCTCTGCTCGGAAAGCTCCTCAGTCTGTGGTGGACCTCCTGTACCAGAACCTGGCCCTGTAGTCGTCGCTGCAGGTCATGAAGCCGGGGTTGGTGGGCGAGTGCACGATGCAGCGCACGATGCTGTTGTGCCCCAGGGACAGCAGGTTCCTGCGCTCGGCAGTCCGCGAGTCCCAGCAGCACAGGCTTATGGTCCTTTCGTCGGGCAGCAGCACGTAATCCTCGGTGTGGTTGAACACAGCCTGAGTCCTGTGCACCTGGCGGCCGCTCAAACCAGCACCTACGCACGGGCAGCAAAACAGAGGCTTTTAGCAAGGTTTTAACACCTAAGAATAATTTTCCGTGAGTATCGATTTTCTACAAAGGAGCTGTGTTTTCTCTGCTGTCCAACCACTTCTACAAGCAACAGGTGAGGCAGGAAGGAATATTCTTTTGTAGCTGTATCATAGGATCAGAAAAATTTGAGTCCCAGCTGTGCCCCATCCCCACCTTGTCCCCAGCCCAGAGCACTGAGTGCCACATCCAGCCCTTCCTTGGACACCTCCACGGATGGGGATTCCAAACCCCCTGGGCAGCCCCTTCCAATGCCTGACCACCCCTTCCATGGGGAAATTCCTCCTGCTGTCCATGGATATATTCTAAAATTCTTCAGAGGACAGAAGGAATCCCTACTCCAGCTGTGCCAAGTCCAATCCTTCACTTTCAAGAATATTTTTGCCTTCTATTTTTGAACAAGGCTTTCAGCTGTGACCAAGGGGAAAGAGCACAGAGAGGAGAACCAGAGATTCTGATGATCCTTGAGGAGTTTTCAGTGTATTTATCACGTGGCACACATTTTGTGACCCACCTTGGCTGTACCTTCAGATCCAATGTGTTTCCTATACAGACACTGACAGTGCACACACCAGATCCCACCTGGGATCCTGCCCGAGTTTCCCGGGAAAGTGCTGCTCCCTGCTGGCCGGGAGCAGGAGAGCTGGGCTGCAAAAAGGGCCCTACGAACCCCAAAAGCTGACACAATCTTCAGCATCTTTTGTGCTCCTACTGCTTAAGCACAGCAGTGTTTGGCCCCAAAGCCTTCATCATTCCCTAAATCCTGCTGAGACCCAAGCATGATACTGTCAGCATGCTCCAAGGGTGACTACCTTGCACACAACTGCATCCTTGGAAAAAAATACACAAAAAAGGCAACAAACCAGCTGTAGGTACATTTCAGAGTATTGCCATGGCTAGAGAGGCACAAGAGTTAATAGTTAAATCAACTGCCCTGAAGGAGCTTCAGTGTTTCTTCTTAGTTTTTCCCAATTTAGTAGAAACTTCCCCCCAAAACAATGGAGTAATGATGTCAGGAAAGTCTCCAAGACCTACCCAGACGAAACACATTTACAATGACACACAGAATCCCAGCTCTTCTTCTGGAATTCGTCTACAGGAAGTGTTCTCAAAAACATGGGGCAATTTATCCTCAAAGCAAGCAGTTTCTCCACTGCCTTTAGGAATTAATATTGTTCTGGAAGTACTTCCAGCCCTGCCACGGCTCAGCACCTGGAAAAGAAGGAGCCTGCAAGGTCACCTGCCACATACCTGTGTATTTCACCAGCGTCCGACCAGTGGATATCTCCCAGAGTTTAGCCACAGAGTCTTTCCCACTGGACAAGATATACTTGGAATTTTTGGAAAAAATAGCAGAGCAGACTTCAGCTCCATCGTGTGCCTTCTCGAAGGTGGTGATGCAGCGGTTGGAGACCCCGTCCCAGAGTTTGATGCAGCCATCCTTGCTGCCTGTCACGTACATGTTGGCGCTGGCGTTGTAGTTGACGGAGCAGATGGCGTCCGTGTGCTGGTCCTGGGGGTTGCAGGACACGAAGCACTGGAAGGTGTTGATGTCATACAGGCGAAGGGTCGGGTGCTGGGTTCCCACCAGGATGAAATCCCCAGAAGGGTGGAAAGAAATGGAGCGTAGCATCTCTGCTTCCTGTTGGATTGAAAATGCACGGCGGGGTGAGGAAGGCGAAAATCTGAACTGGAAAGGTCAGTGCTAAAGGGCGGTGGTAAAGTGCTAAAAACTACTCGAATTATCAGGACAAATAATGGGATTGAAATGACAGGCTGCCTGTGGCTGTGTTTCAGATTTTGTCCTAGAGCAGCCTGCAATGCCCCCTTATTTGTGGGATCTCACACTCCTCAGCTCACACCACCTAATCCCAAATGCTTCTCCAAAACAAAGATAACAGAATGGACTTCTAAGTTAATTCATATCAGAATTGGTCTAATGAACAAAAAGCTGTCAGGCTCTAGATTTATATACAAGTATCCATGATGCACAAAATTAAGACAGGATCTCTGTAATGCCTGCCAATGTACCTGTGTGCTCCTGCACCCCCAACCCCTGACCACCTGAGGCACAGCTCAGCTCACACCACCTCAGCACTCAAACATCTGAGCTTTGGCTGCCCTGACCAGCATCTCACCTGGATATATTTGAAGGCTCTTTTGGCAGAAGGTTTTGAATAATCGAACAATTTAAGTGTGTAGTCCCTGGAGCCAGATGCCAGGATCTGTTCTGTTGGGTGGAAAGCTAAACATGTCACTTCATCCACGTGATCGTACAGAGTCCGGATCACCGGGTGGTTTTCCATGTTCTGCTGTGCTGTTTCATTCATCATGACCTACAAAGAACATTCAACATGTTGCTGCTGGAAAATAAAGCAGGTTTTTGACAGGAAAAGTAGGTTTTAGGCTTGCCAGAGTGGCTGAACAGCAGCTCCTTTCTGACACAACCAGGCACACAATCTGTTCCCTTCATTATCTGAAGGCCCTTTATAGGTCAACAAGTAAGATCCCTGTGTCTTTATGAAGGTCAAAACAACTTGGCTCAAGGACAAACTACTTCAGTAGCAGAGAACTGGTGCAAGAAAACATCACCTTCGTAAACAGCCCAAAGCAAAACACTGACTGCTGGAAGAATCGAGAGAAGCTGCACCAAAACTGCAGCTCTTTGCTGAGAATTTGGTGTGTGCTCTGTGCAAAAAAACCCCATTTTTCATTGCCACCTGGTAACTGCCTTGGAGAAAGATAAAGCAAATCAAGGTGTGAAACAGCTCTGAAATACCCAGTGACAACATGGGTGGCCATGGGGGCTGCAGAGACCACCAGTGGGTTTAACATCAACTGTGCTCAGACAATACAGCCACCATCAGTGCCCAGCAGAAGCCACTTCTGGCTCAGTTCTCTCCCTGCTGCCAGGAGTGACACCAGTGTCCTTGCCCTGGTTCCTCCTCCTTCAAAGGGACTTTATGGGCAGCTGCTGGAGTAGGGAATACCTTGAGACAGGTATTTAGTCCAACCCACTGAGGCAGCCACAAGGTACGGGCATGGCATGGAGAGAACTCCGGCGTGGTTACAATTCCTGAGTTACCCCAATAGGCATGGCATGGACAGAATTCATTCCCAAAGTGATTACAATTCATTAACTCAATGGGCACGGCATGGGCAAGATTCTCAAAGTGATTACAATTAATTAACTCAGTGGGCATGGCATGGGCAAGATTCTCAAAGTGATTACAATTCATTAACTCAATGGGCATGGCATGGACAGGATTCCCTAAGTGATCATGACGTTATCTCAATGGGCATGGTGTGGACAGGATTCCAAAAGTGGTAACAATTCATTAACTCAATGGGCATGGCATGGACAGGATTCCCAAAGTGATCATAACGTTATCTCAGTGGGCATGGTGTGGATATGATTCCCAAAGTGATTATAATGTTACCTCAATGGGCATGGCATGGACAGGATTCCCTAAGTGATTATAATGTTATCTCAATGGGCATGGCGTGGACAAGATTCCCAAAGTGATTATAATGTTATCTCAATGGGCATGGCGTGGACAGGATTCCCAAAGTGATTACAATTCATTATCTCAATGGGCATGGCGTGGACAGGATTCCCAAAGAGATTACAATTCATTAACTCCATGGGCATGGCATGGACAGGATTCTTAAAGTGATTACAATTCATTATCCCAGTGGGCATGGCATGAACACAATCCCAGAGTGCTTCCAATCCCCTACCTCGATGGGCATGGCACGAACACAATTCCCAAAGTGATTACAATGCATTACACCTCAACAGGGATGACACGAACACAATCCCAGAGCGGTTCCAAGCCCTTACCTCGATGGGCATGGCACGAACACAATCCCAGAGCGGTTCCAAGCCCTTACCTCGATGGGCATGGCACGAACACAATCCCAGAGCGGTTCCAAGCCCTTACCTCGATGGGCATGGCACTCTTGGCCAGCATCCTCTCGGTGTCCAGGATTTTGATGGAGGCATCGGCCGAGCCTGTGGCTATCAGCTGTCCGTCCCTGCTGTAGGTGGCCACGCGGCAGGGCCCTTTGTGGGATGTCACGTAGCAGGTCTCGTACTCGGACGCCTCGGGGGACATGGTCTGCACGTCGGCGTCGAACTCCAGGTCGATGCCGGTGCCCGGTGCCACGGTGTCCGAGCGGCCGATGGCGTACTGGACAGCGCTGTCATCGTTCTCCATGCCTGGGGACACAGCAGGGCACACTCAGGGCATGGACCCTGCTCCTCAGAGCCCGCCACAGCTCCGGGGAAGGCTTGGGAAAGGCAGCCCTGAGGGTAGAGCTGAGCTGGCAGAGCAGGTTTGGTCACGCAGCACTGGCAGGAGTGAGGGAGAGCTGGGCTGCACTGGAGCAGGCACAGCTCCTAGTTCACTGTGGGAATAACCCCAGTGAAGACTGGAAAGTGCTGATAAATGCACTGAGAATCAGTCACTGACCCTGGACAGGCTTCTGGGCAGCTTTTCTCAGGGGAATAGCAAGCCCCAACACTACTGCATGAGTTTTAAAGTAAAAAACCCAAAGCATTTACTGATTCTTTTCCTATTTTATTGCACTGACGCCAAACTATCTCAGCATTGCAAGGGGAAAATGCTACTGTTCTTCTAACCCACTTCACAGACTTTTATCCTTATTTCCAGGACACAGCTACAGACCAGAGTTCAGCACTGGAAGTGGCAACAGGGCAGACACAAGAGTTTTCAGCCCAGTGGTGATCTTTTTGCTGCTTTCATCTGCTCATTGCAAGTCTAGAATTTGTATTTCAAACAGACACAAAGCTTCCCAGATTTATACCCTCAGAACTCAGCTAGTTCAGGCAGCAGAACCAGTTGAGTTACACATGGTGTCACAGCCAGAGCTCTTCCAGGACTTGGTCAGCTTGTTCCAACAGCAGCTCAGGGCTTTTCCCTGTTTTCCCTACACTGTGGCACTTCCAGAGGGAAGTACAGGGACAGAACAGGTGACAGCCCTGCTGAGGCCCCAGAGTGGGAAGCTATTTCCTGGGGACTGATACATTAAAGCCAGCAAAGATTGCCAATGGAAGGACTTGCTCCCTCTCCAACACTGTCAGGAACAACCAGATAGAAATGATTTATTTCTAAAGTCAGCAGAACTGTGAGGGTGAAGTTTTCCCTCAGATCTGTGGGCTCAGTGATCCCATTCACTGGGATGTTTTGAGAAGGTTGCCACTCACCCACGACCCTGAGTGTCCTTAGAGGAATTCAAACAGATCTGGGCAACACTCAGGGATCAGGTTTGTTTTTAATGAAACGGGAATGCCCTTCAAAAAACCCCACAGAGGCAAAGGCTGTACCCAAAGGTACGAGTGCTGTGCTATTAGCAGACACCACCTTTGCATCAAAGGTGTCTTTCCAGTGACACCAACCTCTTAACTCACTGGGGATTTCAAAACTAGACTTTTATGTCAGCTTTTGATTCTGGCTTACCTAACTTAATTAGGTGCAGCAGTTGTTCAGAGGGTGCACAGACAGACTGTGGTTTGATCTCATTTATCAAGCCATTGGCAATGTTGATGTATCCATCATAGAGCAGCTGACTAATTATCAGTTTGTAAAGTTGCTGACGGTCTTTCAAACTGACTTTTGTCCTATACATTGTGAGCAGGGACTGCCTTGGGGGGGCCTGGAAGGAAGAACAAAAATCACATACAAGAGAGTTGCATGAAACCACCAGAACCTTGGAACAAACCTCAGGGCAGGCACCAAATGTTGCTGTGGTTTTGGTGAAAAGCAGAGATGGGGAGAGGAAAGTGGGGGGAAAAAAGGAGGGGAAGGGGGGAAGAAGAAGTGAGAGAAAGGGAAGGAAAAGGGAGAAAGAGGAGGAAAAGGCAGGAGAAAGGGGAGGAAAAGGGGAGGAAAAGGGGAGGAAAAGGGGAGGAAAAGGGGAGGAAAAGGGGAGGAAAAGGGGAGGAAAAGGGGAGGAAAAGGGGAGGAAAA
>VZTG01008314.1:256287-266411 GCA_013397845.1 Melanocharis versteri | reverse complement strand
GGGGTTTAAAGGGGTATTTAAGGCGCGGCGGTTTGAATTCAAACAGCTCCGGCGGCCCTGAGGCGGCGGGTCCGGGGTGAGCGGCGGGGCCTCGTCCCACGGGCGGGGGGCACGGGGGGATCGATGAGGGATCGCTATCGATAAGGGGGGGTAATTGAGAAGGGACCCGAGACCTCCTGTGCTCCGCTCACTGCTCCCCGTTGGCTCCCTCTCGCCCGCAGGCAGATCCGTACGTGCCGCTCCCGCTCGGGCGCTATGGACAGGAACATGAAGGAGAACCACGCCGCGTACCCCGCCCGCGCTGCCAAGGTAAAGGTTTGAAATACGTGGTTTGTGTTCGTCTTCCTGAGCAGTTTTCTCTGCTGGATCGTTGCTCTCGATGCCTGGGAGTTTACCATTAAAATTCTGGTCGGTTCAGGGAATGGCGCTTTTCAGTTTTTACTTGGTGGGTGCGTTTCTTCCCATCACTCATTAACTACAGCTTTCAAACTAGTAATTTATCTTTCAGAAGCTTTCTCCTGGAGAAAACAGTGCCCAGAGCTGACTTTTAAAATTATTATTAATATTAGCATATCTTATTGAATGGGGAAATCCTCCTTATATTTTAAGTACTGAAGACCCTTTAAAGAGAAAGCGAGTGTGTATAATCAAATTATTTCAGATACAGTTTTTGAAAGCAAGCACTGGGTCAATGGCACTATTGATACATACACATGTTCAGCAGTGCTCAAGATCATGCCGATTATGTATTTTTTCCATTTAGAAGCACAGGCGCTTTCTCGCTATTTTAACATAAAACCAAATAGGCCTGGTAAGTTTTTGGGATAGCATAGACAAAATTTTCTTTTAATTAATCCGTCAATACATGATTTTTAGTGTTTCTGTTCATGTGCTTTGTTTTGCCTTCCATCCTGAACGGGGCCCTAAAGACTCAGCTGTGCTGTTTTACAATTAACACGTTCTGATTTCTCTTTGAAGGTCGCAAATGCCATCGGGGATGGCCCCAAACGTGTCCCTGTGTCCCAGCATCCAGCCCAGAGCCGGTTACTGACCAGTGGAGCTCCAGCACGTGTTCTGTGTCCTGCGAACTTTGCCCAGCGAGTTCCTGTGCAATCCCAAAAATCCGTACTGTCAACCCAAAAACTGTCCAACAACCAAACGACGCAGCAGCCCCGACCCAAACCACCCCTGCAGGCGACTGTGAGGCCCCAGGCTGCAAGCAAGAGCAGTGAAAAACCTCCCCAGGCTGCAGCACCCGGTAATTCTGAGGATGATTCACATGTGATCACAGCTGTGGCACTCAGGATACTCCCCAAAGCTGCTGCTGCTCCAGGGGCAGTCCTGGAGGGAAGTTCTTGGGTGTGCCCCAAACAGAAGAGCAGCACATGGTTCACCTTGGGTGTTACTGCACCATCCTTGTGAATTTATCTCTAAATTAACCGTTTAGGGCCAATATGGTGTTAAAAACATCCAGGTGCTCAGCAGGCAGCTGGGAGTTAATGTAATTGGCACTCAGACCTCAGAGGTTTTCCAAGATTCATGCACAAGAATACTTTTGTTTGGGGGGGAAGGAATTAATGGGTTTCTATTTTCAGAAAGCTTTTAAAATTACATTTTGCCAGTGCTGTTTCTTTCCCAGCAGTTAGTTATGCCAGGTTGCTTAAAATGTCATTGAATGGATTCTAAAAGCTGCTCCAGATGATGCACAGGGGTTGGATTTGCTCCCATGTGTGTCTGGGTGTTGTTTGTGGGTCTGGTTCATAAATTGATTTATTTCTCTGTACGCAGCAAACAATCCTGAAGCAGAAAGCACCTCTAAACAGAAAACTGAAGAGGCTGCCAAGAAGAAAACTGAAGAGACCAAAAAGAAAAGTGAAGAGACTAAAAAGTAAGCTTTATGCCTAAATTCTAGACAACTGAGCCCTGCTGGAGTTCCCTTGGCTGTGGAGCCTGGTGACCCCCACACTCTGCAGACACAACACAAGGAAAGCTTCTTTTGACCTGATAATTGTCAGGAACAAGGACTTGCTGTAATCTAAAGAAAACTTCAGGCTAAATGCAGAGTAGCTCTTCCCATGGGAGAACTCTGATAGCTGCTGCCTCAGTCATGAGATGTACTCCTGAAAACAAAGCCTCCCTCATGTGGACAGGAGGCTGGAGTCTAATTTGGGGTGAAATTGGATTTGTTTATGGCAACTTTAAATTTTTTTGCCATGCCCTAGTGATGTGTCTGGGTTAGGAGTATCTAAAGGAGCCCAGCTGGGTAAACAGCCTTCATTTTGTAGTAGTGTGGTTGTTGTAGTGTCTGCAAAGGCTTCAGGAAGGAAGAAAATAGCTTTCAGAACTTCCTTTTGAAAAATCTCCATGCCTATTTTATTCTCTTGGTGTTTTCTTACACACTAAAACCTAGTTTAGAGCCCTAAGCATCTTATGAACAGGAATGTTATAAACTGTACATTTGAGTCAAAGCCAACATAACTATCCAGCTTTTAACTTTCCTCTTGCAGAAGGCAATGGTCTCTTGATGATTTTGAAATCGGTCGTCCTCTGGGGAAAGGAAAATTTGGGAATGTGTACCTGGCACGTGAAAAACAGAGCAAATTTATTCTTGCACTGAAAGTACTCTTTAAAACACAACTTGAGGAAGCTGGTGTAGAACATCAACTACGAAGAGAAGTGGAAATACAGTCCCATCTTAGGTAAAGTTTAGTGACTATTTACTCTTGGTTTGCATCCAAATAAAGTAACCTTGATTATGATAAGATTTCTTTATGATAAGATTTCTTTGTGTGTTGTGAGCTGAAGGAACATGGATGAGCTGAAATTCCCATGCTTCCCTTGTAAGGGGGGAGCACGACAGGGAAATTAAAGATTTTGAACAAACACCTGGTTCAGCAGAACACTGAAATCTCTTTGCAGGCACCCCAACATTCTCAGATTGTATGGCTACTTCCACGATGTGACAAGAGTCTACCTGATCCTGGAGCATGCACCTCGTGGAGAAGTCTACAGGGAACTTCAGAGGCTCACCAAGTTTGATGAGCAAAGAACTGCTACTGTAGGTTGTTCCAGCTTCCTTTCCATTCCTGTGTGTCTGGAATATCTGCAGGATAGAGCCAGCTCTTCAGATTGAGTTCTGTATTCTGCTGGGGGAAACTTGAGATTCCTTAGCTGCTAGTTGGAATATGGACAGGGAATAATTGGGAAGACTTAGTGCTGTGCAGGAATTTATGTTCAGAATTGCTTAATATTGCAAGGCACAGCCTGTCTTGCCAGACCTCAAGGGTTAAGGAATAATTGCTTTAACTTAAAACTATAATTATGCCTCCAAAAGGCTGTGCTGCGGCCAGATAAACTCAGGTGACAATGTCTTTGTGGCTTAAAGATTGTTCTTTCTGCACCCAGTACATCACAGAACTTGCAGATGCCCTCTCGTACTGTCACTCCAAGAATGTGATCCACAGAGACATCAAGCCAGAGAACCTGCTGCTTGGATCCAATGGAGAGTTAAAAATTGCTGACTTTGGGTGGTCTGTGCATGCTCCATCTTCTAGGTGAGAACTGAGTCTCGTGCAGTGAAATCTTTCTGTAGGGTCAGTTTTTGTGTCACAGTTGTGGAAGGGAGGTACGTGGGAACTTCTTAAAATGCTGGGGAAAATGCTGCTACAGCAAAGGTCCTGACAGTCAGCTGGTGTGACAGAGGAGTGGTGTTATCCTGACTTTTGGGTCAAACCTTGCTGACCCTGAAAGGAAGGCTGGTGTTTCTGTGGTCCCTGAGGTGACAAACCAGCACTTGGACTCAAAGATTACACTGGCAATTTGGTTATTTCTTAGGGAGTGGGAAATTGCACCTGACAAGGGAGGAACAGATTTGTTCTAGCACGTCGGGTGAAGAAAGGAGCTAAGACTGGTTGATTGCAGGGACTGAGATACTTCCAGGGGAAGTAGAAAATATCCTGCTGGCTTTTCTCTCCCAGCTGCTCTGGTGGTGCTGAGTCCATTCAGGGGAACTGCACTGAGGTACAGATGACTGCCAGCATTAGTTCTTATCTGGCTCTTGAAATAGATCGTAGAATTATCTTAATCAATGATTAACTTGGACTTTTCTTCAGGAGAACAACTCTCTGTGGGACACTTGACTACCTGCCTCCTGAAATGATTGAGGGAAGAACACACGATGAAAAGGTGGATATCTGGAGCCTGGGAGTTCTGTGCTATGAATTCCTTGTAGGCAAACCACCTTTTGAAACAAAAACCTATCAAGAAACCTACAGAGCTATTTCCAGGGTAAGTGCCAGTGCCTATCTGGATTAGCTGGGTCATGCTTTTAGTTCTAGAAAGGTTTCACCAAACTTAAATTTGAAGCATAATCAAAACAAACACAATAATATACAAATACTTCTAGAAGCAGTGAGAGGCTTGTTCAGGGTTATGATGAAATGATTTGATCTCATCTCAATAGCAGAAGGTGCACAGCCTGCAAGGCTGGCACAGCTTTCAAGGTAGAACCTGGAGGCTGAGTAGAGCCCTTTGGTTCTATCATTTGGTTATTGCTGAAGAACTTTTGCATCATTTTAATGTCCTTTTTTCCTTAGGTGGAATTCAAGTTTCCTCCATTTGTAACAGAAGGTGCCAGGGATTTAATTTCCAAGCTGCTGAAGCATAACCCCGTCCATCGCCTGCCCCTGAAGGATGTACTTCTCCATCCCTGGATCACAGCCAACTCCACCAAGACTCCCACCAGCAGGAAGAGTGATGGTGCTGCCCCATCCAAAACATAGCTTTAGGAGGGTGACTTGTGGGAGCAACAAGAGGAGCCTTGTACTGTGACTACTGTAATGCTTACAATAGGAAAAGCAGGTCTTGGAATCTAGTGGCAATTGGGATACAAATCCTTGGGTTGGCTGGTGTCTTACACTCGAATTGCAGCATAGAATTATTTGACTTCTAGCTGGAGCTTGTGGAATATTTAATGTACTTGAAATCAGTTCCATGTGGGCCAGGTTTGCTGATGTAAGTATGAAGCTGTTGGAGGCTCTTGTGCTGAAAATGGTTTGTTGTTCCAATTGTTGTTCTGGCCTATGGAACAGTGCAATATCCTGGAGATGCCTGCTCCTCCCTCCCTGGGCTGCTCAGGGGGTCCTACCTGTGGTGTAACCTGAAACTGAGCAAGGGGAATGCCTTTTTCAAGTGTTCTAAAAATGATGTGGCAATTGGTTTTGTCTCTAGTTTTAAATGTGAGCACTCAATTTGTAAAATAAAGACTTGTTATACTGCACCCAGCAAGGTCAGGTTCCTTGTGGCACTGGTTGGCCCCAGCACCAGCACAGCTGAACTCCTCCTGCTCACAGAGGTGAATTCCCACAAGGATAATTCCCACCTCTGTCAAAAAGGAAGCTCAGAGTGCTGGGACCACACAGTCATTTTCCATCCCACAATCCCAGTTTGGGATTACAAGGTAAGTACCAAATGTGTTGCTACTTAATATTGAGAGTTTGGTCTGCTCTGTCCTTTCTCCAATGAATTTATTCACAGATCTCCCATCTGATAACATTTCCCAGCCCTTTCTCTCAGAAGTACTTTCAGATGATGTTGTGCAACAGGAATTAACAACAGCAGATGTTATAAGACATTCCTTAAAATGGACCAAGGGTCAGGCCCCTTGCCACCAAAATAAAGAGACCAACTCATTTCCAGTAAAACACTTCAAGCAAACTAAGAGAAAGCAATTTATTGTCTTTTCGTTTTAAGACTTTGCTATTTTACAAACAATTTTAAAAAATGATCCTTCTACAAGCAAGGATTCCAGAATTCAAAATATATTCTTGAATTAATTTAAAATAGACTTTGCAAAAAAACTTCACCTGAACAAACTGCCAATAGTTTATACAACCATATTTATCTAAAGTAATCAGAATTCTGGCCATAATTTATATGAAGCTGTTTCTTTACAGCAAGAAAATTCTCTAGTTTAGTGCTGGTGCTTTCTACTGCCTTTTAGGTACATTTATTTTAAATTATTTCAGCTTTACACTTGATTTCGATAAAAAAGCTTTGACTATTCCTTCTCAATCATGTTTAAAACAAAACATCCTTCTCAGAAATGATTCTAACTGAAGTAAACAAAAGGCTGCCTCAGCGTTATTTTGGAATTCCCTTGGTCCACATGAAACCTGTGACTTTCTGTAGGGGGAAGGAGTTAAGGTGCAGTTTAATGTTCTGGCAAGAGGCTGCTCATACCAATAAGTTATTTGCTCCTTCTTTCCTCCCTCAGCCAACTCTCATCAAAGCTCCATGATTCTTTCCTCTCTCTTCACTAAATTTTAGCAAGAATAAAAAGCATCAAGGTATTTTCCTGCTATTTTACTTTGATTTCTGTATGAACAGATCTGTCAGAGCCACCTTGGGGTAAGTGCAAGCACAAAGATAATTCAGAAAAGAGCAGACAGCAGGTCCCAAACACCCCCAGCTCTGGCTCAAACTCTCACAGCAGCACAAGCCTGAGCCCAAAACCCAGGCTTACCCCAGTGTGACACTGATTTATTTGTTCTGGGATCAGTCTTCAGGTTAACTGGGAGCTGGAATGTGGATATCCACATCTGTAACTACCTTCTAACACAAGTGTCCCCTCCTTGCTACATTCACCAGTCTCAGCCCACAGCACAGAAATTCTTCCTGGGAAGCTGGGAATTGGAATGTTTGGACTTCAGGTGCAGATTTGAGTTTTACCCCAGGAGCAGAAGGCTGCTGGGGTTAGTTTTAAGATTAAAAAAAGTTTCCAGTACAAAGCCAGATCTCAAAATATTAGAACCCCCCAGGTTATCTCTGCCTTGATGCTGTTTGGAGTATGTTCACACAGGGAATTCTGGTTCCACTGATTTCAGTAGACTCAGGATGTCTTCTGAGTCTATAGACACTTTAAAAAAAGCAACTTTAGTAAGGCTGACTCGTGGCCAGCACATTTTCAAACAGTAAAATCTTGGAGCATGGAAACACTGCACATAGTTACAGAACAGTGCTTCTCCTATTGTGACTAAACCAATTATGACTCTGCAATAATTAATCATAGGGGTACTCCTACTGAAGTGAGCTCAGTGCCTGTGTTGTACTGCAAGAGAGGCTATAATAAAAGCATCTTCCAACAAAAGAAACACCCACCTGCCACTTTAGATTCCAATACAAACCCTTATCAAGAGAGCTAGCCATGTAGTGAGATACTGTTTATTCTACTGGAAAGAATCTCACTGTTTCTAACTACACAGTAATAAATGAATGCTATGACTCTGGTTTGAAAAGAAAAAAAAATGAAGGCTCAAAAAGCTGGATTATAAAGACCCGGAACTGTGCTCATTGTCAAGCATTTATATTCCCACTTGAAGTGCAAGCCAGATCCCATTGAAGAGGTTTTTCCTAAGAATGAGTGGCAAAACGGAAAGGAGACAAGGACAGCACTTTTCACAGTGCCATTTACCTGAAAGAACCAGTAAGAAACACAAGATGAGGTCAACCTGAACCCAAACAAGTCTTTCAAAGAAACTCTGCACCTGAAGAGCTACGTGGATGTGGAGCACTGGAGAACAAGAAGGCAGGAAGGGCTCAGGGGTTGGAGGCAGGGGGTTTGAAGAAGCCGACCTTGCGGCAGTAGCGGACGATGAAGGGCACGGACACCACGGTGATGCTGATGCGCACGGGGGCGAAGAGCTTGTGCACAGCATAGGCCAGCACGAAGGTGCTGGTGCCAGCTGCCATCCGGGACTGCAGCGAGGCCTCGCTGAAACCCAGCTTGAACAGAACCGCGCTCATGTCCACGCCACTGCGGAAACAGGAGACGCCGCTTTAGGTCAAGATAAAAAATACAAAGTGCCGGTGTTTTGTTCACAGAATTTAACGTGTCACGCTTCCAACTCGGCCTTTAGAGATAAAATTTCTCTGCACAGTGATTTTCAGAAAGTCACTGTGAATTTGTGTTGGAATTTCATCTTCCCAAATTTGACATTATGCTCTATTCTGTGTCTTGGGGAAATTTATCACCTAAGCACAAACCAATGAGGTACCTGTTGTTAGGCTTAGTGTTCTAACATAGGTGTACAAAATGACAAATTATCTAAAATCTAGCAAGTAAAGGAAGTGTTACGGATCTCAAATGAGCATTATCCACCAAATTCATTAATATAGACACAGCAGATTCCATCAGGGATTCAACCATACCTGAAGGAAAAAAAATGTTGTCACTCCGTGCCACAGTGTAGTAAACAGGAGAAATCAGGCATTCACCTATTCCCACTGGAGTCAGGAATGAGCAGCAGGGAATGTTTGGGGTAACAACATGTTCCCATCTCCTCAGCTGGAATACCTCATGTAACTGATGCATTCCCACAAAGCCACACACAGAATTCCCCACCTGACTCCTGTGCAGTTCTGTCGCAGTTTCACTCTAATCCTGTTCTAGTAGCTGTTGTTTTCTGCCGTTCCACTGCACAAACTGTGTTCAACACCCGGAAAAATATGTTTATCTCTAAGCCCCAGCACTTTTGAGTGGCTCTATCTCTCCAGACCAAGCAAGAACAAAAGATATCTGCAAAACAAATACATTCTCTGCACGGTCAGTTATGTTGGTGCTGTCTGTGCTGTTTTCACTGCTGATGAACCTGTGCAAAATTACCATGTACAATTCTCTTCTCTCATGCCTGATGGAGATCAGGTCCATTTATGGACCCATCCAGACTCAAAATTCAGGAGGTGACTGTGTATAGACCCCACAGGCATAAGGTGCCTGTCTCCTGCCAGAGATAAGCACAATGGTAAATGTATTTTACTTTCACCACTACCTAGAGGTGACAGACAGCTGTACAAACCTCACCTTGACACAGCCAGGTAGAAGATTCCTAGAGATACCAATGAAATTCCAACGTGGAAGGAAACCCCTACAGCACCATACTCTTTAAAAACTTGTTTCAGCTGCTGGGATTTGTTGAGTTTCTTGTTTTCAGCACTGGGATCAGTGGCTGTCTTTTTGAGGGGTTCAGCTGCATCCTAAAAAGAAAACAATTAAAAGTGTTTGTAAGCATTAAGCACAAGATCATATTCCAGTTAGTTGAACCAATCTGAAACAATGAAAGAAGTGTCCTGCACGCAGAGTGATTTGGGAAGACAGTTCCACACTTCTGCTCTTCCACATCAGCACAGCAGATGCTGTGGCAAAGCCCAGATAAGCTCCCTTCTCCCAACTACTCCTGTCAAAGGCGTGCACCAAGTTTGGTGTAAGTTCTTACACAATTCAAGTTTCACAATTAAAACCAGATTATTTGATCCAAATGTGTGCCAAGGCACACCCACACAGCTGCTGGAGACAAGAAACTGAGGTATGAGAGCTATTTGCTTCCATCCACTGCTCAGCTTTACCCAGTGACTCCTTGGAGCTCAGCTTTTTGTGCCAGGGCTAAGCAGCCACTGGCACTGGATGCTCACCTGGTACCACTTAATAACAGCTCCCTGATGGAACAGATCCAACACCGAAATTTCTATAAATCACCCTTAATAGATGAGCTGATAAAAGGAAGAACTGGGAAATGGAACACTGTTGCCACAGTGCAGACAAAACTGCAGGGACATGCCAGGGCTGGTGTCAAGAACCGAAATGCACTGAAAATGTTTGTCACGTAGAAGTCATTGACAGATTTTCACTTAGGTACGTTTCAAGTGCAGAACTTCGTACTAAACCATATCCCAAAGCAATCTGAAAAGAAATCAAAGGAGGGCAGCTGTGTTCGTAGCAATAAGGCAGCCCTTGGAAACCCCACACGCCCACCAGAGAAGAAATACTGACAGGAAGAAAACATTTCCACAAAAACCTCAGGATTTGTCTCTAATTAGTCAGCAACTGGCAGGAAAGATTAGAGGAGTCCTTTCTTTCCAGCTGAGCTCAGCAGCAGTTGTGACAATGTGACAGCCACCACAGGATAGGCACAGCCACCAAGTGCCTGCCACCAGTGTCCCACAAAGACACACAAATTAGAAGAAAAATATTCTTGATCAATTCTTGGACCTCCTAAGATTGTAAATTAGCATACAAGACAGTCTTACAACCCTCATGGTAAGCACACCACCCGCCCAAACCCTAAACC
>VZTG01008314.1:181441-256223 GCA_013397845.1 Melanocharis versteri | reverse complement strand
GGGGACAGCAGCGGGGACAGCCGGCACACGCGGTACATGGCGGCACCGCCGGCACACGGCAGCGGAGCGCTGGCGGCCCGGCCCCCCCGAGCGGCATGACGGGCCGGGCACACGCCCCGACCGCCTCCTTAAAGCCGCAGCGTTGCCGTTCGTGAGGCGCGGACGGTGTGCTGGTTCGTCCCGGCCTGGCCTTGGACACTTCAGGGATGCCACAGCTTCTCTGGGCAGCCATCGCCAGGGCCTCACCGCCTCACTTCCTCCTCAGAGCCGCTCTAATCCTTTCCCCTTTCATTTCGAAGTTATAGCCCCTTGTCTTGTCACTCCCGGCATTTGTAAATAGTCACAGTGCCCTAGAATATTCTGAGTTGGAAGGGACCCAGCAGGATTATGTCCAACACAGGACAGCCCAACAAACGGGAGGGATTCTTCCTGAGGAGCTGGCGTGGCAGAGCAAGGAGGGATGGCTTCAAATGTAGGGAAGGGAAACTGGCATCANACACACAAATTAGAAGAAAAATATTCTTGATCAATTCTTGGATCTCCTAAGATTGTAAATTAGCATACAAGACAGTCTTACAACCCTCATGGTAAGCACACCACCCGCCCAAACCCTAAACCACCATCTGTTTGCTGTTTTTGTCTTCTATAATCATAATACTTGTTCCTTTGTATTTCATTTTGACAGGAAGTCATACAAATACAGAAACAGGAAATTGTATAGCTCAGCGTATCCTGATTCTTGTAGTTTTAAAATTTTCAAGCATAATGGATAATTTTAGATTTTTCTTTTGTGGCTCATGAGCTCTGGGTCTTACGGATGGATCGTAAGGACTGAAAAATTGCTTGTTCTGATCTTCCAAGCCCATTCCAATCCACCTGTATTCCCAGGCTCACACACCAGGAATGGTATTGAAGCAAAATGTTAAAAAAGAACCACTTCAACAGATATTATTTGGAGTACCCAGGGCAGTCATGTACGGAATAATGTACAGCTTAGCAAATAAAGCCGCTGCCTATTTCCATGTCACTCTGCGACAATATTTCAGCTAAAAAGCCGATTTTATTCGCATCACTCAGGCGATTCAAAGCACGAAAACATATCCAAAACACCCCGCGATGCTTCGCAACGAGGCAGCAGAAACCACGCCGCGAATTTAGCTGTAGAAATTAAACTGCAGAAAGCTCACAGCGACAATGTGCCCACCAGCAGGTGCAAACCAGCTCGTAGAGAAACCCGGGACAAACACGATTTATTGATCCCATGGGGATGGGGAGGGGGGGGAGAGGGCGGAGGTGAAGACACCCCCAAAAAACTTAAAAGACGCCTCCAAAAAGCTTAGAGACGCCCGCAGGAAGCTGAGGAGCGCTTTCAGCTCGGGGCGTTCGCGCGGCCCCGCGGCGGCGGCCCCTCAGCCCTCACGTACCTTGGCGGCGGCGCGGCGCGGGCCCGGCGCCGGCGGGAGCGCGGCNGCAGAGCAAGGAGGGATGGCTTCAAATGTAGGGAAGGGAAACGGGCATCACAACAATCCCAGCCTGGGCATCCCTCGGAGCGCTGTCCAAACGCTCCTGGAGCTCCAGGGCCTCGGGGCTGTGCCCATTCCCTGCGAGCCTGGGCAGTGCCCAGCACCCTCTGGGGGAAGAACCTTTCCTGAGATCCCACCTAACGCTCCCTGACACGGCTGTAGCCCTTCCCCAGGTCCTGTCACAAGGGCAGCACCTGTCACCAGGCACTTGGCCTTGCTGAACTTCACGAGGTTCGCACAGTCCCACCTCTGTAGGCTGTCCAGGTCCCTCTGGATGTCATCCCATTCCTCCTGTCCGTGACCACCCCACACAGCTGGGAGCTGTCAGCAAACTTGCAGTGGGTCCCCTCATAACTGTGATCACACGGGTTTTACAGCTGCAATATTCCGAAATGGCCCTGTGCCATCGCAGACAGGGCTGCTCATGGCAGGGTGAAGGGTTGATATCCCTGAAACTGCATCCCAAGGCCAAGCCCCAGCAATAAAATCCTGCTCTCTCCCAGCTGCAAAGCCTTTCCTCTTCAGGCACGCTGTGTTTCCGCAGCCGTGTGAGCACACAGGGCTGAGGACAATGGCAGAACTGTGTCGGATAAATAGGACGGGTTCCCTCCGGAAGAACTTGCTGTTCAGGAGGGCAAAGTGGAGCTGCACAGAACAGCATGGAGTGGTGCAGTGCTGGTGGGTGGCTGCTGTTAAGTGCAAGGCACCACAGAACAGATGGGTTTCAAGGAGGATCTCAGGGGAAGAGAGGCAGAGAGCTTTGCTTGCATTGAAACGCTCTATTCTGTCTCAACAGCACCGCCAGTTCCAGGGCTTTACACTGCCTTTAGTTCTTGCTTCATAAACCCAGCCCCTCTCCAAATGCTTTGGAGAAGAGCAGTTTCTCAATACAATTTCAATGTTTATTGCTGCTCCAAAGCAATTTTCAGTGTGCTTTCTGTGGCTGTTTACACCCAACACCAGCCAACAGATGATATTGGCATGGCAGTGCTCGGAGCAGAGCACGCTACAGTTTTGACCTTTTTCTTTCTGAATAATAAAAAAATCCCAGGAGGTAATTCTGATCTCAGTAAAGAGATGTCAGTGGCAGCTCTGGGCTCTGCACAGGGACACTGGACGCTTCCCTGTGTTTGTCTGGCAGATCCATCAGGGCCATTGTGGGACAGAGACCACAGAGCTGCTCTCCTGTGACAGTTGTGTTGCTGCTGCTGGACATCCAGAAATCCTGGGCAAGTGTAAAAAAGAGCAGGAGGTCACTTAATGAGGCATGGAAGCATTAGGGCTGGCAGCTGTGTGTGCACAGCCTGGCTGTCTGCTGCCTCCAAATCTCAGTGGGAGGTTTTGCTTGGAAGCAGAAAGGAACAATATGATAAACACCCAGTGATTTATGCTCGGTGAAAAAGGAGCAAACACCCGGGCAGGAGACACCTTAATGTGAAAAGGTTTTATAAGTGCAGGGAAAAAGACATTAGCTCTGTCCTGCTCATTGTAACTAAGACAAAGGGGAGAAGATGGCTCCTTTCAAAGCAACTTTCAGACGGCTTCTGCACAGACATACGTATTTACAAACACATCTCAAAATGTTTTGGTGTCTACATTAAATATAAGATAGACTGAAAAAAGGGGTGCTGCAAAATGTTAAAAAATACACAGATCTCAACAGTGTGTTCTGCAGTCCTGAAACAAGAGCATGGGGGGTGGAGATGTGAACCCCACCTCCAGATGGCTCAGGGATGTGTTATTTAAAAATAAACCTAAATTACTGATGCACTTTATCTACTGCATTCGTGCTCTGTCTGAACCCCTGTTCCATCTCTCAGCCTGTCTCTATGTAGATATACTCTTATTTTCCATTTGCAATTTTCCAACAGCCGGAGAGTGCTGCTCTGGTTTTGTATTATTTGTATTACTGCAGTCACTGTTTACCATCAGTAAGAGGAAAGCTGGGAATTGAGCTGAGAGCTATTGAAGAGGCAGGAGGTATAATGTCACCAGGAGGTGCATTTGCATTCCTGTGAGGCAAAGACTTTTCCATAATGACCATTCTCTGTAATTTGTCAGAAAGGTTTGTCATGTTTTTATCAGAATGTGAATGATGTAGTAACATAGGGGGTACTCTTTATCAAGGTATCTATTATAAACCTCTTAGATAACAATTTCCCTTCCATAATTTGACTTTCTGCAGTCAAAATCTCTCTTGGTTTGACAGCGCTGTAGGAACAGTGACAAAACTGAAGTGTGCTCTAATGTGCAATTTCTGTAAGCAGAAATCCAGGATGCAGAGCTGTTCAATCTGTGGTTTGCTGAGAGTCCAAGCTAAATACAGCTACTGATGCCTGTGGGATTCTGCAATGAGCTGGTTTGGGAGTTAAATCCATTTGCAGGGATAAATGTGATCAGTAATTCAATAACAGCTTGGGAGAATGTCTTAGCCAAACTACAAGGATGTTTTGATGATGAACAAATCTTAGAAGTCTGCTAAGTTTTCTAAATTGCATGAGAGCAGATTCATTACACGTTTTTCAAATCATTTAATCTACAGATAATTCAGGGATTGTGAATGTGCTGGTACCAAAATTTAATGCCTTCTAATGGACACGTAGGAATTGGTTCCTGTGTGAGAGTGGGAGGCAATTTCTTCTTCGTGCTGGAAGCTGTGTCATTTAGCATTATTACAAATGTAGTCATGTCATGCATATAAATATAATGAGAGGAGCTGTGAACTGATCATGAACCTCGTTTAGAACAGAAGCAAAGGTAAATCTTTTCATATTATAGTAAATTAGGGCATGGCATGTGAAATAGTTTTAAGTGGCCCTGTTCTTTAGTACATTGGCTTTTTCACATCATGTTCCGGGAGTGTTTGAATCATGAAGATGAGATAATGGGGCTAGTTGATAAGTTGAATAAGAATTAAAATGATACAAGGAAAGGAATATCTGTATACAGTTGATAAACGTATTCATTAGTGAAGTTCTGTGTCACAGATTCTCGAGTACATGCAATCAGCTTTCAGAGACATCTGTTTTCTCAAGCAAAACCAGTAGAAAGTCATTAAATCTTGGTATCTTCTCTTCAGGTGGGAGAAGACTGCAGTGCTCGGATTATAAATATATTATAAATATTTCCTTGGATAAATCCAAGGAAAGCCAGCCCAGGTGTTTTCCTCTTTGAGAGGACTTCAGGGTGAGAAAACAGGACAGCAAAGAAGGAATTACTCATTTCATTTACCTGGAAATCCTTGAAGAATGGGGCTGTGTGGGTCTGCCCTGGAGATGTGTGGGAATCCGTGTTTGTCCAAGCAAGGGGAACTGTGGCTTCAACCCAAATCCCCCTTAATCAGGCAGTTTATGTGATGACTCGTGGGACTCTCTGCACAAAGGTGAAGTTCCCCTACTCAGCAGGCCTTGCTCTTTAGCCTCTTAGTCTGGTTGGGCAAAAAGGGGTGTAAAGTAAAAGCAGAAGACAATAGAAATGAGAATATCCATATTGCTCGTGTTGGTGGGTTTAGCTGCTGATTCCCTGTGCGTGTGTGTGAGGGAGCAGACTGGTGCTGCCGAGCAGTGAGGCTTGCTCCCTTTCCCATAGAGGAAGCAGAATTCTTTCAGCATCTTTGTCCCTTTGTCACCGAAGCTGCGGGGAAAAACCAAAACCCTCCAGCATTATTTTTAGTGTCAGAGAATCAAGGCGTTACTTTAGTTCTGGCCAGGATGTTCTGTTCACAGAAATAATTTCACCCACACATAACCCGGCTATGCAGAGGAAATCATTCCGTGACACATGGATTTTACTGGATTTTCCACAAACTTTATTCAGTCAAAACCCACAGAGATTCATTGGTTCGATTTTCCTTGGTTCCAAGTTAGGTAGTTCTTAGTATTTGGTTTCCTATTGGTTACAGATGGCTTCTGATGCTAATTAGGTTCTCATTCTTCTCTCTTCTTTCCCAGCCCAGGTGCCTCGGACCACTCCAGGGGTGGTTAATGAACCACTCCAGGTTCATTAATAGCCGTTGATGGCTGTTATCCTTTGGGTGTCTTCTGTGCTACTCCCAGTCTGTTGAGACAATGCCCGTGGGAAGAAACTCTAATTCCCTTCCCCCGGGGCAAAGGCGGACATAGCCTGGACTCGATGATATCAAAGGTCTTTTCCAGCCTCGTTCATCCCGTGATTCTGTGAAAACTGACTAAAATTATAAAATAAAAAATATTTTAAACTCGGTCTATTTTCCAACACCTTGGTTGGCACAAGCCAGCAGCATTAATTCTCCTCTCCCCAAGATCCTCCCCAGTGATCCTCTGATCAGATGTTTTTCCATTTGGCCGGTGTGATGTGCAGCCTTTTGGATGTGTGTGAGTGCAAATCACATCCTGCCGGGTGTGGGATTGATAGCCCCGCAATCAGGGAGGTTATTTCCTCACAGAGCGGCCGAGCTGCAGGAGTGACAGCAGAAGCCTCTTCCTTGGCACCCGCTGTGTCACCCTGACGGGGTGGCTCGGCTCCGTGTCCAAACAGCTCCTTTTGCCCGGGCTCTGGGAGCACCGAGGACACACAGAACTCCCTTCACAGAAACACTGGCAGCTCTCACCTCCCTGTAACCACTCACCTGGGTTACGCTGGAGGAGCAATAATTGCTGTGCCCACTGCTGGTTCCTTGAGATGTGTTTGGCACGGACCCATTCCCCATTGGAACACAGGCTTTAACATATAACTCATCTCTTTTGGTACCCAGCAAAGTTTCCAGAACTCATGTCTGTGAAGAATTCATCATCTTCTACCCTTAGATTGATATTTATGTTGCAGTGAAGTGCAAACAGTCACTCAGGTACCTGCGGTTTGGCATTTGGAGAAGATTTTGGATGGTGATTTATTTATCATTCAGTGCAGCCCACTGTATTTGTCATTCAGTGCAGCCCGCTCTGAGAAGAGGTGTCTGCTCTAGACCTGCACCTCTGGAAAAGACCTTTCAAACTTCTACACCAGATGAAGTCGAGTAGCCCAGCAGCCCAGCAAAAGTGCAGTGTCTTGTGCTGATTACTAAACACAGAGAGGCTGCAAATGATGCTGTTTGCTGAGTTCTGTTCAGCATCTGCTGCCACTAACATGGGGAAAGTGGTATTTTGTGAAGTGAAAAATGGTGGGGCCAAATTTGGAAGCTGTTTAGACTGCTTTGCCTCCTCAAGGTGTTTCACACCTCGTCTGATTCCCATGGACCTTCGAATTTGCACAGAGATTCTTCTTTAGATTTAAAAACTTTGTATTTAGATTTAATTTTTGATTTAGTAGTGATTCTCTCACTACTGATGATAATTTAGCTTCATGAGAACTTAAGAAAAATTAGGCAAGAGACATCCCGGGCAATTAGGGAAGAGGTTGTCCAAGGCCAGGTTGGACAGGGCTTGGAGCAACGTTGGATAGTGGGAGGTGTCCCTGCCCATGGTGGAACTGGATGATCTTGAAAATTCCCTCCAACGCAAACCATTTTATGTGGTTTGTATTTGTTTTTCTAGATGCCCAGCAATTTAAAATTGTTTTCACAGTATAAAAGCCAGCTGTCCTCTTCCCCCTCAGCCTCAAAAGCTGTGTAAATAGTTGATAACATCCTCTTGTAGCAGCCCATAACTCGCATTCCCAAGGGCAGATTTTCCTGCCCTTTGCTCCTTACCAATATTGCTGCAAAGCCAATTGTCAGTCCGTTTAGATGGAGCAAGTAACAGCCAAGGCCAGATTCCCTCTTTTCCACCTCTCACCGCATAATGCCGTAATGAGATTCTGGTCAAACGGTTCAGCGCAATGCAATATTCAATCTGCACTCAGAAAAGGCTGCTGTGAATTACTGGGCACGGTGATTAGCCCCTGTTTGTCCGAGGTTACAGGAAATTGTTGCCACGTCTTGCAGGTGGCCGTGCTGCTGCGCTGGGACACGGCCTTCGGGAGCAGTGACGCACTCGCTCTGCGCTCGGAAGGGACTGTGCCTGCAGCTCTGCAACAGACACCTCTGCTTTGCACAACAGCTCCTGGGGGCCTGGCCCTAAGGAAAAATCCACCTGTGAACTGCCCTAAAGCAGGAGAAAGGGACCAAGGGGTCCTCAAATCCTGCCGGCTTCTACGCTCAGCAGAAGAGCAAGCAGCAAGGGTGTTTTGCAGAAGGGGAGGTCCCCATGCTTGTGCCTCATCTCTGTTCTTGCATCTGACAGAGAAGAGGGTTAGATGGGATGTTAGAAAAACTTTCTTCCCTGTGAGTGAGGTGAGGCCCTGGCACAGGGTGCCCAGAGAAGCTCTCGTTGCCCATCCTTGGAAGTGTCCAAGGCCAGGTTGGACAGGGCTTGGAGCAGCCTGTGATAGTGGAAGGTGTCCCTGCTCATGGCAGGGGGGGTTTTTGAGTTCCCTTCCAACCCAAACCATTCCCTGTTTCTCTGATTCCAAGTGTCCTGACACCAGAAGGAAAGGTGCCTTCTTTTGGTGTCTTCTGCTCTTCTTTTCAGCCAGAATTTAAGATACACCAAAAATTGTAACTACTTGAATTACGAAACTTTAAATAGCAATAATATTACTTGCATCAATACAGGTGTGTCATAGATGTGAGTAGCTTATAATGAGCCCATAGCTAGGGAACAATGTCAATTACAGCCACAGTTATAAGCAGCTTTTTGGTCTGCTGATCTTCCTAACATTTAACAATGGGCAACATTCTTTTAGAGCATCTAACCTATCATTTATAAAAGATTTATGTCATGTTTTCAAGTGTGAATTGGTGAAGTAGAACCACCATAAATAGAGGTTGTGTCTGAGGTTGTCAGCTTTGAGATCTTACAAAATAAGGAACCTTTTCTGGGGCTCTGGGCATGTGACACCCTGTTCCCAGCTGTGTTAGTGCCATGAGCGCCTGGTTCTGATCTTGCTTTGTGGTGGTGCTTATTGTACAGCCTCAGGAGGAGGGAAGAGCCTGTTCTGTGCCTCTGGGAGTGTGACCACCCTGTGTCTTGCTGTGTTCTCTGGGTGACACAGGCACCCATCCCTCACGATGGGTGTGAACAGAGATGTTCTCTGTCAGGGAAATCCTTTAACATGCCTGCCAGCTTGAGAACAGGCATTGCAGGAACTTGTCTGGGACCAGACTCCGATCAGGAAGGCTTTGTCCAATTCCCTGCACTAGCAGCAAGGCAGAGTGGAGGGATGTTGCCGGCCTGCTGGTGGATATTTCTGCCCTGCTGGCACATGCCTTACATCCTTCAGTCAATGGATGGCACTGCTGGCTTTCCACAGCCGGGCTCCTTTGGGGAGCTGCCTTCTGAAGTGCATTTGTGACTCACTGCTCGGTTTAACACCACGCTGGTGGAAAGGGCTTCCTTCAGCAGCCGTGGTGCAGCCAGAGCCCCTGGAACAGGATGGAGCAGAGGCCTTGGGGGTCTGCCAGGGGTGTAAGAGGGCCCCCAGCCAGCCCTCACTCCTCACTGCCCCATTCTCCTTGGAGCAAGGCTGGCTGTGCCCTGGCTGGGTGTGCACAGACGAGAGGGGGCTCTTGGTTCTTGAGAAGGTCTAAAGCACATTTTGCTGATGGGAGCTCAACCTGCCTGGGCTCAGCCTGGAGAACTGCCAAGTACGAGCAGATCTGCTGGGAATATCCTGGAATCACATCAGAGAATCATGGAATGGTGTGGCGTGGAAGGGACCTTAAAGCTCATCCCATTCGAACCCCTGCCATGGGCAGGGACACCTCCCTCTATCCCAGGCTGCTCCAGCCTGGCCTTGGGCACTGCCAGGGATCCAGGGGCAGCCACAGCTTCTCTGGGCACCCTGTGCCAGGGCCTCGCCACCCTTACAGGGAAGAATTTCTTCCCAATATCCCATTATTCATTATTTCTTATTAATAGTGAGTAAGACATTCTTCATTATTTGTTGTCCTATGGGATAGTGCATGGGAATTCACTTACTATTCATGGATTTAGCAATTTTATTGGTTTGTCACAGACTGCTTGCTTGAGCTTGCTGAGGCAAATTCTTAATTATGCTGTTGTGATCCCAGAGTTGGTAAAATGGGAAAGAAGAGCAAGGAGATAGAGTAATGTGAATTGAAAAGGGGAATCAGAAAGGAGAACTGAAAAATTGAAAGCTATAAGGACCTTGAATGTTGTACAAAGGTTATTAAGCATTGAAAGCAAAGAAGAAACTGAAAAAATGGAAGGGGAAAGTTAGAAGAAAAGCTGTCTGTGAACAGATCTTCTTTTCCCAGAAGCCTGGATAAGTTCTAAAAACTAGAACTCCAAATAGATTCCAAAAGCTCCTAAAGAAACCCAACCTGGAAACACTCTTGGTTTAGCTGGATGCAGCTCAGTGACATGAACGGTGTTGCAATTATAATGGATGTAAATCAGGGTGATCCGTGCCTTCATTACTAGGCTGCCACAACAGCAGATCCAGTCCTGTGGAAACCCCAAGTGGTTTCTGTGGTGTCTCACCCCACAGACTAATTGGTCACTTGCCTTCTAGAAATGCTTTCAAGATAATTAAGAAAAAGAAAAAATTGGGAGAATATTTTGCTTCTAATTGGGTGTCAGATGTATTAAAACCTTGAAAAACTGAAGATTTTGCTAATAACCAGAAACCCTCAGCTTTCTCTGGTGCTGCCTGCTTTGTTCTGAGTTGTTTGCGGAATAATCAGGTTTTAATGGATGTGACATTCACCACAGCTAACCAAGAGGCTTTGGTTTGGGAGAAGTTCTGCTGCTGCCAATGTGGGAATGAATTTTGCTGGCCTGAAAAAGAATTCCTCATTTTGGCATAACAAAACCCAGTTTTGCCTGTTACTTAAAAGCTTTCAGCTGCCTCTGACAGTAGTGCAGGCAAAGTAATTGTACTGGAGAAAAAGACCTAAAATATACATTGTCTGCTTTAAACTACTCTGGGTTAAGCTGCTCTGTTTTCTGCTGGCCTGCGTAGTAAATAAACATCAGTGTTATCAATTGCTGGGAATGGACCTCAGGATTTCAGTGATACAGCCTTGGCATTTGGAGTTCCTGGATGATGCTTGAACCCACAAACATCAGGCATGTGCTTGTAAGTGGTTTCCATGGAAATAACATTAAAAGCTATTTAAAGAATGGGAGAAAAATGTACACATCTTTCATGGATTTTTACACCAAAATAATTGATTCTAAAATCTGGTGTGAAGCAGTTCACACACTGACGCAACGGGGCTCAGAGCTGTTTAATTCTGCTTTTGTGAGGGTTGAAGTGTTTCTAAATGCTCGTGGCAGGAAAACACTGGGCAGGCAGAAGTTACATGAACATTTATAATTCTGTTTTATCTTCACTTTACTTGCAGAGGAACTGTGCTGATGAACATGGCAGTCTTTTGTAAGCCAGTATTTAATATCAGTATTTGATTCTCAGTGAGCAGAAAGGGCACAGGCTTAGTTCAGATCCCTTCTCTTTTGTTTTCAGAATAAACTTAAGAATTTGGGAGGAAACGGTGAACTCTTTGGTCCATTTTGAAGTTGAGGAGATGGCACTGAAGTGACAAACCAGAGCATTCAGCACTCACAGAGACCCCAGAATGATAACCCAGCATGTAAGCAGTGAAAAAAGGGGGAAACCAGCCTGGAAAAAACCCTCTGCTGAGCACCTCTGCTTTTCCTGGGGAGCTGCAGGGGCAGGGAACGGGAAGAAGAGGGGCAGAAGTGATTTGAGAATGGGGGCAGAAGTGATTTGAGAAGCAGAATCCCAGCACAGCTGCCAGGAGATTGTGGCTACAGAAAATGTCCTTTATTAATGCAGCAAGACTGAATCTGCCTGGGCAGTGTCACTTTGAGCTGGGTCGCTGTTGCTCCAGTGTGACATCACCACCAGGGCTGGAGATGATGAAATTAATAGAAACTGGGAATGCTAATTAAGAGCCAGGTCAGCTGTCCTCAGCTATTAGTGACAGTGTCATCCAGCTGTGAGACCTGAGTAGATTTTCTCACCCACCAGTGGCAGACAGGAATTTTTAGCAGCTGATAGACCCCAAATCAATAACTTACATAAAGCAGCTCCTGAGTCACCTACAACAAGTTCACACATGTGAAATTGGGAAGAAATCATCTTGAGCTTGTGCTATTCTGGAATCACAGAGTGGGGGAGGTTGAGAGGGGCCACAGTGGCTCCTCTGGTGCAGTTCTTTTCTCCATTCTCCCACAATTTCTCTTGGAAGAGGATTTCTCCCCAGATGTCTCCCACAGCTGTTTCTCTGGATGTCTCCCCAGATGTCTCCCACAGCTGTTTCTCTGGATGTCTCCCCAGATGTCTCCCACAGCTGTTTCTCTGGATGTCTCCCCAGATGTCTCCCACAGCTGTTTCTCTGGATGTCTCCCCAGATGTCTCCCACAGCTGTTTCTCTGGATGTCTCCCCAGATGTCTCCCACAGCTGTTTCTCTGGATGTCTCCCCAGATGTCTCCCACAGCTGTTTCTCTGGATGTCTCCCCAGATGTCTCCCACAGCTGTTTCTCTCAGAACCAGATGTTGTCCCCAGATGCAGAGGGGCAGCCCTGGCTCCCTTGTGCCACTCGGGCAGCATCTGCTGCCTGCTCCTCTGAGCTGTTCTGCACTGAGCACCAGCAGCCTGGAACTGGAATTCTCCTCCTTTCAGGAAGTTTTTTGGGTTGGAACAGAGAGCAAATGTGACCCTGGAAGCACATGGCAACATTTTCCTCTGCCCACGTTGCCAAACACGGCAGAGCAGAGCTTGGCCTTGTAGCAAATTGTGGTGTAAGCAAGAAATGCTCAAAAAACCTTGGGACTGTTCAGATTTTTAGTGGAAGGAATGAGGAGATAATTAGTTCACAGGAAATACTTCAGTGGACAATGCCAATCCAATTGAAATTTTAAGCTGTATATTCATGCTCGGCAGTAGGTTTATTTTTTTTTTTAAACAATGTAAAACGCCAGCTAGAAAAGTGTTTTCCATCTAGGTTAACAATAGGGGTTCTTGCATAAGCCACTAGAGCTTTCAAAAAATGCTTACAAATAATTTCCTGAAAACTTTCAATGGAGTGGGCTGAAGATAAAATTTGGAATAATTTCCTCGGGGACCTACATTATTTTTAACTCGTTGTCAACATCTGAATTGAATTTCTAAGGCAGCAGCCATAGGTGCTCACAAATTAGGATTTATATTGCATGCTTTTATTTTAATTGTTCGAAATGCTCCAAATGAATTGGAGGGACCTTTGTTTTTAGGAAAAAAATTCCTAATGTTAACTTAAAAGACCTCAGCTTGTCCAGCTTTTTATTTCCTGCTGTGGAATACCAGGGTCCGACTTTACATTTTTCTTCTGTAGCTGGAGCATTTGTGTATTAGAAAGGTCAAGAATGTCCAGTGTTCAACTTTCTGGACATTTTTTGAAGATTATGGAACATTGCCAACTGTTTTTCTCTTCTAAATATACGGTTTTCTTCTAAACATGCTGCTGTACATTTAATAAAGATTACAGAATTTGTGACATTCCCATTCCTGTATCTTTGTTAATATGAAAGGACCTGAAGGTTGCACATTTGAATACTCAAAGGTTGACAACTAGAAAATAAACCCAGATGAATAACCTGTAATGAATACTGGGTTTACTTTGGGTTTTTTGGGGTGTGTGGGCACAGGAAAAAGTACAATTAACAGATTTGTCTTCTGATTTCCAAACAATTCAGATTTCTTCTTCACTTTCTTTCTTAAACCACAGTGTGAGACTGCTGTGAGCTCTCAGACTCAGGTTTAATTGTACCTCAGAAGATTTTGCTGGCTTTTTGAACGTTTCTTAAAACACACAAAATAAAAAGAATTCTGGTGGTGAGCAAGTACTTTAAAGCCATATTTGGGGCTCCATAAAAAACCCAAACAATGCTTGTCCTCTGTTGTAGAAAAGTTAGGATGTAGCTGCTTCCTCATTCATATGAAATTTTATTTTTATTGAAAAATGAATCCTTTAATAATGTGCTTTAATGTGCTTTATAATGAGTACCATGGGCTGTTGGTGGTGCTGAGCTCTGTCACCCTGCTGGCTGCACACGGGGACGTGGGACAGCTCCTTGCTGGCCAGCTGCTTCCCAGCATTAATCCCATATGCAGATCCCGAACTTTAATGAAGGACTAATTAATGATCTGGCAGCGCTGAGCCTCAGCAGCCTGGCTGCACCTTCAGGCTGCCACTGTCACACCAGGATTTATGTCCTGAGCTCCTGGCTCACACTCTGGGTACCACCAGGCCCAGAAGGTGAAGGAGAAAATCATCCAATTCCTCTAAATTCCCCGTGGAGTTCAGTGCCAGCTTCAGGAGGTGCAGCTGTTAATGACCTAGAGGTGATTCATCCATTATCAGGTAATCTGAATTTAGCTGAAGTGATTTAAATCCACGGAGCTGAAGACAAAAACCTCATCTCCTTTAACAGAGAACCGCCCATAGAAATGAACAAATTTTAGGGTGAAGAACTCTTGCAAAATTAAAACAGTCTGGCTGCTTTGGACTGCTCAGTGGGAGCAAAGCTGAAGGAAATCTGATTTCCCATGGCTTTAGGTGGGATTCTGGGATTCTGGGATTCTGAGTAAGGCAAAGAAGAGGTTCACACACACGGATATTCTGTGCACTCAAAATACCCCGAGGGAGGGAACAGGTTGAATGCCTGATCCTGCAACTCTGTTGACAGCAAAGCTCGTATTAACTCCTGGCGTTGCCATGAAGAAGTCACAGTCTGGCAGAGTGTTAATAAGTAAATAAATCTCCTCTTGGCTTTACCAAGCTGGCATTACTGGATGAGCAGTTCCATGTCTCATTTGATGTGCCTGGATGAGAATGTAGCCCGGAAAGTGCTCTTAAACATGGCCTTACTGCCCAATGGAATACTTATCATTTGAGTTCTTTTTGTATTAAAAAAGAGTACGTGGATGAGACAAGCTTTTGGAAGAACCAGTGAATATTTTAAATTTTTGTTTTGTTTTTCCAGGACTTGACATCTCTCTTTTCTAGATCCTGGCTCTGAGTCACCCTCAGTCTGAAGTTAAGTATCACTGATGAATTCTCTCCTGTATCACTCACAGGTCATTTGTTTCTTTGTCTGTGGTGTTTGATTTTCATCTGGCATTGATGAAACCTTGCACGAGCTCTCCGGGGTGGCTGCCCCAGCTTCCAACCTAACACAAACAAGATTTTTCTCCCTTCTTGTATTTTTGCCATTTTTAATTTAAGCAGCCATATCACACACACAGCTGGGACTGAACTGCCCAGTGATAACTCCCTGCCTCCTCCACATCCATTTTTTGTTCCCTTCTTCCATTTTCTGTGCTCCTGTAGTTTTGTACCCTGGGGTGACAGAACTGACCTCTGCGAGTTACCAGTTCTGGAAGAGTCCTTGAAAATCTTTTGTGTGACTAAAGAGAAATTCCTGCCACTGAGCCCTTGATTACTTTTTTGTCTGCACAGAGCAGCAGCCTCTGAGTGCTGGGACACCCTGAGGTTCAGTGCTGTGGATGTGCAGGCGAGAGTCAGAGGAGGTTTTGAAGAGGGATCTTTCCCATGGAGAGAGAATATTCCATGGCAGAGGGCAGGAAGGAATTTCACTCCACTTGAAACAATGGCTGTTGCTTTGAATCAAGATGTGAAGTTACCCTAAGAGATGAGAATAAAAGAAGAAAGAAATAATCTGTGGGTTTCTTCCACCCACCTTGACCCCACGAACAGGGATTTTTTTTCTGTACTTTAAAAAAGTACCTGCGGTTTTAAAAAAATCCCAAACAAACAGCCCACGACAAAACAACATAAAAAAACTTCTCAACCTGTCCCCTCTACTAAAAAAAGTTCCTTTCTTGCTGTTACGCTTTTCTAGGGCTGAGATTAACTGTGCAGCTTCCAGCTCTGGGGAGCTCTGAGTGGGTTTGGGAGTTTGGAGGGATGAACTGCAGGAGAGTTGGGCCTGGAATCTGCACTCAGTGGACCAGAAACCACATCCAGGCCACAGCAGGGCCGTTTGTCACAGCCTGTCCAGAGAGGGCTGTGAGGGGTGACAACTGAGCAGCAAGAGTTTCAGATGCACGATGTTGTTTTCTCTTTCACACCCAAGGCTCAAGCACCATTTCACACCCCCTTAGAGCAGCCTGGCTGCATCATTTAAGGATTAAGTGAAAGGGTGAGTGATACATAAGCCACAGATGATCCAGAACAATTTCTTCTTTTGAATTCTTATGAATTCTTCTAAAATCCCGGGTTTTGATATAGGTTGGCTCGAAATTTGAATTCCTGGCTCTGGGAAACTGGACCTCAACCCTACTCCTAAACTTCCTGTGTGTGCTGTTGGCTGAAGGTCTGAATCCCTTCAGCATCCAGCAGGATTTCTCCTGCCTCAGTCTTGCCTCCAATCCCAGCAGCTGAGAACAGACAGTTAGGCCATGAGAGTTGCAGGTTGTATCAAGATGAACTCTGTACTTTCAATCTAATCTAATGTTTGATCTTTCCGACCCCAAATCAAAGCTATTTTCTGAAGCATTGCCATGGTGATGCACAACACAGAGTGTTGTCACTGCCAGGGCTTTTAGAGCTTTATTGAAATGCTTTTGAGCTGCAGAAAAAGATCCATGGCAAATGATGGTACATTATGTCGGAGATTGATTTACAATGGGCTGCTCTATAAAATATTTAATAGAATCTCTAAAATTATATCCAGACAAGTTACCAGAAAATTAAAAATACTGAAGTATATAGAGCTGCAAACATAAGCATTAGTGTGTGAGTACAACCAGGCCTCTCCTTCCAGAGCTTGGAAGGAAAATATGTTTGCTGACAAATTGAGTAATTGTTTCTGCAAATGGGCAGCTCCCTCGTTTCTGGGTAAGCCTTCAGCATTACCTATTCCTAAGAAACTTCTTTGTATTCACAGAGTGCTTACTATTGTGAAGCTAATAGATATGTTTTTGATGAACACATTTTTCCATTTGAATTGTGAGAGCAGTAACCTTTAGTCATCCCCAGACAAGATCATTTAAATTCTAGGCTCAGTGCAGCAAAATTGCTCGATTCAGAATCTGATATGCACGTTGGCTTAATTATTTTTGGTTTTGGCTTTTTTTTTCATTGTGATGAATCTTATATGATGCTCAGATAGTGAAGTTTATTTTATCTGTGTGCTAAATTCACCTGTGGTCCGATGAATTTATTTCTCCCCTGTTCAACCCTGCTCTTTAAAAATACACAGGATTGTTTTTATTGCTTTTTCAGAGCACCCTTCGTAAACATCAGATTCTGTACATCTAATTCCATCTCGCCTGCAAACCAGCAATGGTTGGATGTGAAATCATGACCCCGTTGAGGATTTAGCAGAATCTTCAGCCATTAACAGGTAGTTCAGCCTCCACTCAGTGGAAATGAGGGCCAAACTCCATCCGATTCCCAGGTCAGGCCAGGTCCTACAGCTGTTCCTGAGATGTGGGAGTTGAATCAGTGTCTGCTGGGATTCAGGCTGCTAAAAGAGCACTCAGTGCTCTGCCTTTCACCTTGCAGAGCATTAATTTGAACATATTCTGTCATTTCCTCTCAAACTTCATTAATGGCAATAGAAACATTACATTTGCATACATCAATTACTCAGCAGTTATGTTAACCAGATCGTTAGGAACATTAATACTGCTTGAAAGTAGGACTAATTATATCCTGCTTCCCATGTTGGGCGTTGTTTCTGTCTGAATTGTAGTGTGACTAAATTATTGTTTTGATTATGCTGATGAGTTAGTTCATTCTCATTTATCTCCTGATTCATTTCATTCGGAAACCTTTGAAATCTGCACAGCTGCCCCAGTCTGAGAAGCCTCCCACAAAAATTCAAGCAGTACAGTTCTGTTCTTCTCAGGAGAGAGTTATTGGAAGCTGGGAGGGGGAAGAGAGTGGGACATTCTCCATCTATCAGAATATTTTAGGTCGTCATACTGGATTTTCTGAGTGAGTTTAGGCAAGTTATTACAAATCAATGCAAATTAGTTCAGCTTTGCATCCAAGCAGCCCAACAAATGGACTGAAGCAGCAGATTTGAACTTGCTTGTGCTAAGTCACCCTGACCAGCTGCCTTTTTCCAGCAGGCCCTTACCAGGTCTGGAAAAATCCTTCTGCAAGGATCTTTGTTTTCCACTCCCGTGGCATTTCCCGAGCCTGATGCTCTGCCAGCTGGTAAAATGCTGTCTCTCCTGAAGGCGGCACCTGACATATTCACGAGGCCCTTTCCTAAATAATGGCAAAGATTGTACAAGTCCTTGGATGATTAACAAGAGCTCTCAGTGCCGAGGCTGGCAAGGCACTCCTGCCTGTTCTCATTCTCTCCCTGTTGTGTCAGTGGAGCTCCAGGGAATCAGGAGGGAGCAAAGAATGAAGCTGAGTGCCAGGAGAGTCTCCAGCCCACCACACGGTGTTTCTCTTCCCTAAAGAAGTGACACAGCTTTTCCTTTCCTCATCCATTCACAAGGCTCGTTAGCACTTGGTTTACTGTGTGAAAATAGAAGAAAATGGAAGCACGCCAATTAAGGAACACATTGGGAATTAGGGGAATTGTGTCAGAGCATTGGAGCTCATTTGGTCACTCCAGGGCCGTGGCTTTACATGTTTTGGTTGTCCTGGGTTGGTGCCACTCTGCTTTTCCCAGCCCTGGAGGTGTCCAAGGAACACGTGGTGCTCTGGGCTGGGTGAGCAAGGTGGGATCAGGCCCAGGTTGGAAGCTTGGAGGTCTTTTCCAACCTCAGTGATTCCGTGATTCTGCAACACCAACAAAATCNTTTCCTTTCCTCATCCATTCACAAGGCTCGTTAGCACTTGGTTTACTGTGTGAAAATAGAAGAAAATGGAAGCACGACAATTAAGGAACACATTGGGAATTAGGGGAATTGTGTCAGAGCATTGGAGCTCATTTGGTCACTCCAGGGCCGTGGCTTTACATGTTTTGGTTGTCCTGGGTTGGTGCCACTCTGCTTTTCCCAGCCCTGGAGGTGTCCAAGGAACACGTGGTGCTCTGGGCTGGGTGAGCAAGGTGGGATCAGGCCCAGGTTGGAAGCTTGGAGGTCTTTTCCAACCTCAGTGATTCCGTGATTCTGCAACACCAACAAAATCCTTCAGATATTGCTGAGCTTTGCCAGAGCTCTCTTCTTCCTGGCTGTGACATCCAGAGTAGGCAGGAGCTGCAGAAAGGTGACACAGCCACCACAGCTTCCCTCCCACACCCTGTGTCTGACCTTTGCCTCTGTGCCACGGACTCCTCCATTCTCAGTGGACCGTAAGGGCAAACCACCAGCCATGATAACCTGTTCATCAAACCAATAAATGGATTAAACACTGCATTTCTTCAGACGGTGAAAAGAAATGCTTCAGATTACCAAAGAGGTTTCTGGGTTTTGGATATCTTGAGCCCAGTCCTGCCACCAGGGTGGTTATAGCCAGGGATTCTGGGGTTGAAGGCTGTCTCCTCCCACAGGAAGACCCATTCCTATTCCCGTTCCTATTCCCATTCCTATTCGTGTTCCTATCTCCATTCCTTTTCCCATTCCTATTCCTGTTCCTATTCCCATTCTTATTTCCATTCCTCTTCCCGTTCCTATTTCCATTCTTATTCCCGTTCCTATTCCCATTCCCATTTCTATTCCCATTCCTCTTCCCATTCCCATTCCTACTCCCATTCCCATTCCCGTTCCCATTCCCATTCCTATTCCCATTCCGATTNTTCCCATTCCCATTCCCGTTCCCGTTCCTGTTCCCATTCCCATTCCCATTCCCATTCCCATTCCCGTTCCCGTTCCCGTTCCTGTTCCCATTCCCATTCTCATTCCCATTCCCGTTCCCATTCCCATTCTCATTCCCATTCCCGTTCCCGTTCCCGTTCCCATTCCCATTCCTATTCCCGTTCCCGTTCCTGTCTGTTCCTGGCTCTCTCCAGCCCCGGTGCCAGCTGTGCACTATCCCTGTGTCCCCTGGCAGGCTGGATACAGTGCAGAGTAACTCGATTAAGGATGCTCTGGGGGGAAAAGCGGAGTCTGCAGCAGCCAGACGAGAGCACACAAAAGCAGAGCATCCTCTGCAGCTAAATGATCAGTTATATTGCAAAAGGAAAAACAGATCCAGCTGGGAAAAAGGCAGTTTGGATAAATTCAAGGATCCCACGTTATGCTCAGAATCAGGACCCAGCTCATTATAAAAAAAGCAGTACAAGCGTTGTGCCTTTGTGCATTGCTTCGTCTTTCTAATTGGGCTGTGACATTTAATGAAACCGTGATTTTTTTTTCCTCATTAATAATCCAAAATATTTAAACAGTGTGTTGCAGTGCTTTTAGAGGCTTCACTGATAATTTGTGTTGCTCGAAGCGGGGCTGGTTCCTCTCAGTGAGAGAGAGAGCTTGGTCTGGTCGTGTCACGCAGTTCAGAAGCTGCAGGGCTCCTGTGGGAGAACCTCCAGTTCTGTTTTAAGGACCTAATTTCCCCCAGGGTGTACAGACAGCTCTGCTACCCTGCCAGCAGTGCCCAGCACCCCGAGGGTGGAGCCATCCTCAGGGAAGCGGCCGGGAGTGCCCAGAGATGTGAACACGTCTTCCACCTTGGCATGGATTAACTTCTTTTCTTTTTAAGACTTTTATCTCTGTGTGTGGCACAGGATGGCGGATCAGGCATTGAACAAGTCTCCATTTTGCTACTTTACTTCTCTCGTAAAACTTCCTGATTCCCTGAGGCTTTTAAAGGGAGAAATGGCCTCTAACTCGATCTTGGACAGAAAATAAAATGCCCACATTCTCCCCACACTGCTTGGGGCATCATTAGGGCAGCTATAATTGCACTGATTTTAGTGGAAAGAAACCTACTTCAGTTCCCTCATTGCAGCAGGAATTTGGAGATTGTTGTGGTGCTGAAATGATTCTATAAGTTAAGCACTGCAGCTGTTTCAGAAGCTGGCTTAAAAAACTATAAATCCAAACTCATTCTAATGTTAATTGCACTGAACTACGTCCTGAGCTAATTGAAAGCTTTTAGCTATTTTGGTTGTCCATGCACTCCCCACTTCCTTGTCCAGAAATCCCAAATTACACATAATGAAAAAAATGAAAGCATTAAATGGTTGTTGCAAGTACTTGGAGTGCAGTGCACCATAACATCCACGTCACCAGCACAGGAAACAGAAAATGTTGTTGTCTGGAACATTTCCATCCATAGAATGATTTGCTTCGACAGGGAGCTTAAAGAACATCTCCACCCCCTGCCATGGCAGGGACACCTTCCACTGTCCCAGGCTCTCTAAGCTCTGTCCAGCCTGGCCTTGGACACTTCCAGGGATGGAGCAGCCACAGCTGCTCTGGGAAACCTCTGCCAGGGCCTCCCCACCCTCTGAGTAAATAAAGAATTTTTTCCTTGTGATTAATCCCAATCTGCCCTCTGTCAGCTTGAAGCCATTCCTCTGTCACTCCTTTTATTATCTGGAGGAGAAAAAAAAAAGAAATCCCTTTCCAGTGCATTGTGGCAAACTTTTAAGTGGCAGCATGTCTGAGGTGAAAATGTTATCGGGCTGGCACAGCCAGAGTAAATTGGAGCGAGCTGGGATGACCTCTTGCTATTGTTCAGAAACACCACTGTGAGCCTCACCGCTGGTTTTTTGGGCTTTGCAGGAGCCCCCCAGAGAGAGGACAATCATCTATTGTCCAAAAGTACCACATCTTCTAACAAGAACAGGAGGATGAGAGGCACGGCTCTGGAATTGTGGCAGCGTGTCACAAACGAGAGCAGCCAGGAGACAACCAATGCACAAATCTGCTTCCTGAGGGAAGCACGGGCAAGGTGCGATCAGCATCATCCAAGACAATAAAAGCAGCATGAAGAGAAGTCACTGCTGAGTATAAGAAGTGCTGATACATTGGAAACATCTTTCCTCTCATTCATTCTCCATGGACACTTCCTCCAATGTCCGTGGCCATCAGGTGCTGGCAGTTTAATTTTATTTGGAGAACATAAATGGAGAATTTGGAATTGTAAATATTTGCATTTTAGCAGCCAGACTGTAGGGAAATGGGCCGCTTGTATTGCTGCTGTGGCTTGTAGCTGCTCCCAGTCTCACTGCTCAGTGGTTCTTCTCCCAGTGAGGCTTCCAGCAGCAGACTGAGCCCTCTGGGAAGCCTCTGACAGGTTTTGGGAGCAGGTTTTGGAGTTTTAGTGACATTCTCAAGCATTTTTATTGCTGAAGTGGGCTAGTGTAACAAGTCAGGGCTTGCAGCATTTTTCAGACTAGAAAACCCCTGCCAGTCTCTCACAGTGTGGCATCAAGACAGCTTTAATTATCATGTGCTTGACAGTAAGAGGTAATGGGTTTGTAATTTGTCTTGGGTTTGTGGTTTGGTTTGGATTTGGCTTTTAATAAGGAATTTCTCTAATTGCCATTTAATGTGCACTGTTCCATCCAACGCTTATATTTTTCCACTTGAGTGATTCTTCCCATAATGGTGTCTGTTTAAAAGGAAGTTTTTTGTCAAAGCAAGATTTGTGATGGGCCATAATCTTCCTCCCTCGAAAGAAAGCAATTATTCAGCCAAAATATGTACACTCTGGTGATTATGTCGATGTATCACTTCCTGCTGGGTATTAAACTGTATTATTCCTGGAGTCTGAACTGGGAATATGGTTAATAACAGCTTCTGATACAGCAGATAGCAAATGAAGGCCGAGTCATAATAATTTTTCATTTGAATCACAGCCAAATTGGCTGTTTTGCAGTACTCGTCTGTGGCAATTATTTGTTGTTGTGCTCCCTAATGCTGATTTCCTTCCAGAGCTGATCAGCGTGGATCTCAGGGAAACACTGGCACATTGCTTGTGTCTATAAACACTTGTGGCCAGCTGGGGAGGGCAGAGCTGCTGATCAGATCTGTGAATCCAGGCCCTCCTGCAGGACAGGGCTTCCGTGGAGTGCCTGCTCCTGCTCCTGGTTCTGCTCCTGCTCCATCTCCTGCTCCTGCTCCTGTTCCAGCTCCAGCTCCAGCTCCAGCTCCAGCTCCAGCTCCAGCTCCAGCTCCAGCTCCAGCTCCAGCTCCAGCTCCAGCTCCAGCTCCAGCTCCAGCTCCAGCTCCAGCTCCAGCTCCAGCTCCAGCTCCAGCTCCAGCTCCTGCTCCTGGGGTGGCAGAGCAGTGTCCACCTGCCTGTGGTGACCTGCAAGTGACCTCACCGTGGTGATTTAGCTCCAAGATGTGCAAACCCTCTGCAGATGGAGTGGGCTCCCCCAGCCACAGCATCCTCTGGATGCCAAAATCTGCTTCATTTAATTTGAGCTGCAGGTTTGGGCTCTGCTGGGGGTCAGTGCTGAGCTCCTCGAAGGGCTTCTCACATATCTGTTATTCCGAAATCGGATGTTCAGGAAATGTTCAGGAGTGCTGACCTGCTGAGATAGGTTTGGAATCAAACTTTGGATTTGCACAAGGGGTGCTCAGCATTTCACAGTTTGTGGTGTTTATGGTCAAGATCCTGTTCTCTTCCTGTTCTCTCAGCATTCCCATTCTCTGAAGAAATTTCATAAAATCACTGAATTCTTATTTTTGAAGGAATTTAAAGCTCCTCTCATTCCATGCTGTGGGCAGGGACACCTTCCACTATTCCAGGTTGCTCCAAGTCCCATCCTTGGACACTTCCAGGGATCCAGGGGCAGCCACAGCTTCTCTGGGAATCTGTGCTGGGACCTCCCACCCTCACAGGGAAAAAATTCCTTCCCAATATCCCACCTAAACCTCCTCTCTGTCTGTGTGAAGCCATTCCCTGTGTCCTGTCTCTCCATCCCTTGGAAATCCTCTCTCTCCATCTTTCCTGCAGCTCCTTCAGGCCCTGCAAGGTCACCCCAAAGCTTCTCCTCTCCAGGCTGAACAACCCCAATTCTTTTAGCATTAGCCCAGTTTTCTAAGCCTTAAATTTGGCCCCAGCATGTCTTTAAATACACAATGAAATTAAAGGGCCAAAAATAAATTAAAAAAAAAAAAAAGAGTCGCCTTCATTTTCTAATTTCTCCATCTAATTTCTCCAGCTGTGTTTTGTAGTTCCACAAAATAAGATAAAAATTGTGAGGTTGGATTAAGTTGATAGAGGGTCTAGAAGAGAACCATTGAGATTAAACTTCCCTCCAGAAGCAGGCAGTGTTCATCTTTCTAAGGAAATTCTAAATTGCTTTGTGCCAGTTTGTCTTCAAGTGACCCTTGTAAATGTGTGGATCTCAAATGACCCTTGTAAATGTGTGGATCTCGTTTGTTTTCCACATTTTAATTGAAACTAGCTGGGTGTAAGACAGCAGAACTGAGGGTGCTTAAATTCTCATTAAAACAACACGAACAAAAAACCCCACTTTCATACGTGCAAGGAACAAATGTGACTGCAAAACCCAGATAATTCCAGATTTTCTATGAATTGTCAGTAAGGAGAATGAAACATGGCTTGTACGTATACAGGTATAAATGCATATATATATATATATATGTATATATAATATGTATAAATACATCTATAACTCATGACAACTGGGAAGTTCTTAACAAGCTGCTATTTTTTACTGTGAGCTACCCATTGCAGGATGTGAAAATGCCCATTTTGGCTGCTCAGACCCCGTGAATGTCCAGCCACAGTGGGTGTGATTACCCAGCTTCCAGCACTCTGGACAAGGTGCTGTTGGATTCACAAAGGAAACAAAATGATGTTTGAAATCTATTTCTTACGGCATAAATGTGAGCGTGCTAAGCAATTTTTTGGGAACAATTGCAACTTTTCAATCAGAAATGGCTTTTTTCTAGCCTTTTCTCCCTTACAGGAATTACTTCTTGCTTTTAACACATGCTTACTGATTATGCAGATGGCTTAACGACCTTGTATTCATTGCTGCTTCAATGGGGGAGCTGTATTCTTAGCTAATTCCATCTTTTCCTTTATTCAGAATATCTGATTGCTCCAAGTTCTTTGATGTGGTGGTTTTGATCATGCAGGGCTCTCGCTCACCATTTGCAGAGCCGGATAAATGTACTTATCTCTTCAGAAAAACTAATATTAAAGCTTGTGTTGCACGTCCTGCTCATTCCCGCTCCCAGTAAAGCAAGGAAGGGGGCAGTCCAGCAGTGATTTAATTTTCAAAATAGCAATATTTGTGCATATGCCTCAGAAGTTATTTGCCTTTCCTGATCAGCAGTTAGACAACAAATTGCTAGTAATTATCACATTAAAAGGAAAGCATTACTTCAGGCTAGCTGAATAATTTTTCATTAAGGAGAACTTCCAAAGGGACAGCATTTAAGAAAACAAAACACGAAAGTGTCACAGAGCTCCAGCTCTCCCAGGGAATTCTGTTCCCTGAGCTGTCCCTTGAAAATGCTGTTCCCTGGGCTAAATATCCTCCCTGCCAACTTTTTTGGTTTCATTATTTGACTTTGATGGAGACGTGGGATCCCCTACATATTTTCTGATATCTCCCCTCCCAGGATGAAAACTCCCGAGCAGCAGGTTTTGGTGGCTAAATAAGAAATCCTGTTCCTTTAGGAGGGGGCACCAGCAGGGAGGGATGCAGGAGATGCTTCTGCCCATGGTGTCACTTAAGTCCCATTCTGGTGTGTGAGGCACCAACCAGAGGAAAGCAAAGCCTCTTCTCCAGTTTGCCCAAAGCAAAGCAAACCTGAGGTGCCCAGTGGGAAATCCAACACCTCTTCACACACTGCTTTGCACAGAATAATTGAGCTGGGCTTGAATATTTCTCCTACATTCAGCCTGTCAGTAATTTAACAGCTCTTAGATTCTGGTGAGGAGCTGCACGTAGGTCAAAAGATGGTATTTAAAATCCACCCTGCCTGAGAAATAATGAGTTCCATTTTGAGGGAGAGCATTGATTTTCACTGCGCTTGTGCTATCACACAGAACTGAGATACCTGTTAGAATGTATTTTTTTTGTTATTTGAACAAAAAGAAAATTTGCTATTTGTTACTGAAATTTGTTGTTTGGTCTTGGTTGCTTTAAATGTCTGTATTTTAAGTTTTAAGTTCTAAAGGATTATTGGCTTATTTATCATTTAACCCTTACAAGTACAATATGTTTTTAGCTAATACAAATTAACAATACCAAAACAGAGAGGCCAAAGCCACCGGGCAAAATTTTCAGGTATCTTTTGGAGGTTTTCCTTTTGGGAATGAGCCGTGGTTGGGACTAATTCCCACCAAACCAACTGGAGGCCGGATAAAATAATATAAATTCTTCTTGCTAACGGAGCAGGGTGGAGGCAAATGTTCCCTTTCTCATTTCTGTGTTTACCTCTGGAAATAGCTGAGCATGGGAAGTGCAGCTGCTGGAGCTTTTTCTGCCAGCCAGCAAAGGAGGTATTTTAATAAAAGACACAAAACCCTTCACGAGGAGGAGTCACAGTGATGTGTCAGCTCCTGGTGAAGCTGCAAAATAAACAACCAGAGATGGTAGAAATCGAATCCAAACCGAGTTAGAGTAATATGATATGGGAAAAGAAAACAAGGAATTGAAACTCAGGGAACATCATGTTTTTTCTGCTTGGTGAATTGGTTTTTAAAAAGAATATTTGGCCACTCAGGTGTGCCCTGTCTGATTCCATGTACGTCTGGTTTAATTTCAATAGATTTTGTACCTGTTTACTGCCCACTGATAGAAATTCTGAAGAAGAAAGAACTACAACCTTTTATCTCTTGATAAAAACATACTGTCCTGTGGTAATTTGCTTGTTTCCAATGTCATTCCCATTTTTCCAGCTTATGATTTAAAACTTAGGGTTTAGGAGTTACTGTCTTTGTAACAGAATTTATGACATGTCTGGCTCCTATTTTAAAGAGACTTGTCTTAAGAACAAAAGAATATATGGATTTGGGGCAATAACAGTAGGATAGACTTATCAAATTGCATGTCAGATTATAAGGCTAAATTCCATGAATCAGTGATGGAAACAATGCTTGCACTGTTATTACACCCACAAGTCCACTTTGACCTGGTTCTTAGTTGGAAATAATTTCAGTTTCAACTTCTCTTGCTTAGTTAAAAGCAAAACCCCTGTGTTTTTTGATCTAAATGCAGGTAGCAGAAAAGAACAATTGCTCATTAATGAAAGCTTTTTACCACGGAAATATGCAACTGTCCCTTTGTCTACAAATACACACGATTCCTGATTTAACATTCCCAGAGCACATTTTTCTGCTGCTTCTCATTTTAATCAAAGGGAGCTTCTTTGATTTAACAAAGAATCCCCTGTGGAGTCACGCTGGCTGATTGCATTTACCTGATTTGATTTTAAATGTTTACTTCTGGACTCTCCAAAGTGGATTTGCCAAGAGGCAGTTGCTCAGAGTTCCTCCTGGGCACACATCTGCATTGTTTTTGGGAATAGGAATGACACCCCAGCAGCTGGAGCCACCCAGCTGTAGGTTTATTTATGGAACGGCAGGTTTGTGCCACGTGTACACTGTTGTTGCTATTTTTTTTAGACTCCATCCTGGCATTAACAGGGAAGCGCTGTTAGTACTTAGGGAATGTGGGGAATTATTTATCTGTTGAGTTTCATCTGAGTGGCAGCAGAGGAGTGCAGAGGAGAAGGGTGGGAGCTGAGAGACTGCCCAAAGCCCTGGGTGTGGTGGGCAGGGGGGCACAGAGTGGCAGCCAGGGAACCAAAACAGCCTCTTCCAGCCCCCATTTGGTGGTGGCTGCCTGCAGGGGTGGGGGGCACAGGCAGCAGCGTGGTGCCTCCAAAAGCTTCAACAAACTTGAGAGGAAAAGTGATTTTAGAGCATTGTAGCTGATTCTGCTTCAAAAAAGATCTGTTTTGGCACTGCTTTGGTGTTCACTGATGGGCGTTCTGCCCCTTTTTGCTGTTCCCTGCCCCTGGAACTGAATGTTCAGGTCACAGCATAATGCAGGAGTTGGTATTTTCCCTTGATTTGTGTTTTTAAATAGCCCCTGCTTGCACCGAGACAGACAGTTGTCCTTCAGGAGAAATAGATGGTCTGTTACATAAACATCAAAGAAAATGCAGTTCACTTCATGATGACAGGAGTGCAGTGTTTGGCTGAATTTTTGTTCATCAAGCTGGATAAGCAAATGCATTAAATGCTTGCCTAAAGATAAATTTACTGCACGCCTCATATTTGGTCCTGCCTCCTTTTTGTTTTGTTTTGCCAAAAGTTTTGGATTCCCCAAGCCCACCTCAGTTCCTTTCACGCAGAGAAATTTGAAAATGAAAGATTATATTAATTTACTGTCCCTGTACCATTTCAAAACTTGAAATTACGAGTCCTTGATTTAGATTTAGACCTCTCCAAGTACATGCTGTACAATTTTAAGATTACTAAAGGCAAATCTCTTTACAAGTAGCACATAATTGACTGTACGTAGAGGCAATAAAAGGCTAAAAGTACAAAGTCTGGTGTTTTGCCCAAGTGACGAATAAGCTCAGACTCATTTTGAGAGACAAGTGTTTTGTGAAGAGGTACTTTGGTCTTGAAGGCTGAAGACAGGAGTAACGTGTAGGCTTTGTGAAATCAGACAGGAACAGAGACGAAGTGTGTCCTAATTAGCTGCAGACTCTTGATTTCACACTTCTTGTCTCCTGCCTGGCACCAAAGATATTCACCCTCAGACCTTCCCTCTCCCACATCCCAGCATCCCTGCGTGCACCCAGAGCTGTTTGGCAGATCTGGTCAGACTGTCTCCCATCCAGCCTCCCCTTGCCTCTCTTTTTGTACCTGACATTTTCTTAGAGTTGTTGACCCTGGTGTGAGGAAAACCTGCACTGCACTGGCAGAATGAGCTCGTGGTGTGTGAGGACTCCTTGCTGCAGGCACAGCTGTGGGATCATGGGATGGTTTGGGTCAGGAGGGACCTTAAATCCCATCCAGTGCCACCCCTGCCATGGCAGGGGCACCTCCCACTGTCCCAGGCTGCTCCCAGCCCCATCCTTGGGCACTGCCAGGGATCCAGGGGCAGCCACAGCTGCTCTGGGCACCCTGTGCCAGGGCCTCAGCACCTCACAGGGAGGAATTCCTTTCCAATATCCCATTCAACCCTCCTCAATTTCAGTTTGAAGACTTCAATCATCCCGCAGGAGTGGGTTTTGTGCTCCTGGATGTGGGGCCAGGCAGGTGGAACAGTTGCTGTGCCCCTGCTGGGTGTCCAGGTGCCCTGGTGTCCCTTGTGCTGTCCCGGGGCTGTGGAGCCGAGATTGGTCTGCAAACAGCAAAGGGGTTTCCAGTGGCTCTTGTGCAGCCCCGTTCCTTTGTGGATTCCTTCCAAATCCCCTCAGTGGTTCACAGACAGCAAAGCCTGCTCCCCGCCTGGGCCTCAACAAATAGAAACATCTTATTTCAGTGAAAATGCAGTGAAGGTGTTTGTGCTAATGGCCCCAATAATGACCTCGTTTGACTGCAGAATTCTGTGCCTGGACTCGCTTATTTGCCCATTAATACGAATGCTGTCAATTATAAAATATTTAGACACTTATTGATGGGAAGATTGCCTGCACAGTGCTGAATGTAATGTGAAAGAAACAAATCTGTCTGTAATTTGCAGAATATGCTGTGCTGAGTTGACTTAGCTGGATAACTCATGCTCCTGTGAATTCAAATATTTGTCTTAAATATATGAGGATTTCCTAGCACGCCTTGGAGCAAATGGTAATCCTACAGTGGCTGTGAACCTCTTGATTTTCTTGCAGACAGCTGACTGACTCAATAAATCCATATGAATGACACCTTTAGATGCAAAAGATATTATTTCAGCCTGCCATTCCTTACACCACCTGGGGGAAACTGCACGGACCTTGTTCAGTCCAGCCCTCTCCTCGAGGAAGAACCATTTCTTATTTTGAGCAGATGATGTGTTGGTTTACAAGTGACAACTCTGAAAGCGGTGGCATTTCCCTGCAGTCCTGCTCAGGGGCAGGTTCTCAGCTGGAAATGTTGCTCTGGTGACCCGCAGCTGAGAAGAGCCCTTCCCCTTCCTTCCCTTCCCTTCCCTTCCCTTCCCTCCTGTTGTGGGGTTCAGTCCCAGACTCTCCCTCTTCCCTTTCCCATCAGGGACAGCCTTGCTGGGATCCTGCAGTCCTGGCTCCGTGCACCTCAGGATCCCAGAGCAGGGTTTGGAGCTGGGAATGTGGAGCTGGGGCTGAACAAACCCACCCCCAGCCTGGATAACCTGTGGGGAGCCTGGTGCCAGAAGGGCTGGGAGATCTCTGGGGGATTTCATGGGCTCTCTTTCTGTCGTGTTTGCACATGGGACTGAAAATCTGGCTTTTTTCCCCTCTTTTTTGTGGAGCTCTGTGGGCAGAGTGCAGAGTTCCAGGCCAGGAGCAGCCTGGAATTATGGAAGTTTTCCCTGCCCATGGCAAGGGTGGAACTGGCTGATAAAAATCCTTTCCAACCCAAACCATTCCATGATTCTCTGAATTAAGAGGGTTTTACCCAGTGTTAGACTCTGTTTCCAGTTCTGTGTCCTTTCCAGGCTGGTTTGATGTGATGTGGTGCCCTGACAGAAGCAAACGCGATTCTCAGAGATCTCTTCAGATTTTATTCAGCAGAGTATGTTTTGCTTAAAGGCAAAGCACTGTATGAATCCGTCTTGTTTAAATTGCTCTTAAAAGAGAAAAAAGTAGGACATCAGAGGAATAAGTAGGACATCAGGTGCAACAAGAGCTAAATACACAAGAACCTGAGGCAGAATATGGTGGCAAACCATGCTCCAGAGTGTAGAGACACAGAACACTGAAAAAAGCAGGGATTTTTTACAACAGGTAGGCGCAGTCTTAGCACAGCACGAAAGTTGTGTGGTTCCCTATGCTGATTTCACCTCCACGTGCCACATCAGCTGCTGCAAAGTGTGGCAGGCTGGGCTAACAACACATCTTGGCACTGCTGAGCTGGGGTTTGTGGCACACGGATAAGGCTGAAAGCATTTGGCTTTGCCAGGGGGGAGGATTTTCTTTGGTCTCTTCCTGAAACGGGGAGAATTTTCATTTGTGCCTGTTCTGCTCCACAGTGACCTTGTCGTTGTTTTTGGTGGGTTTTTTGTGGCGGTTGTTGTTGTTGTTTGTTTTTTTAATATAGCCTTTTTAAAATTAAGTGTTATAGGATTAGGTAAGTGTTGGAACAGAGGGAGTGTTGGAAAGGGGGAAGTCTGGAGGATGTGATTATGAGAGGAAGAGAGGACTCAATTAGGGAATTTAGGATGTGATCAGAGAGCAGGAGAAATCGGGAATGTGAGGTTGGCTTGTGCTGAGGGGCAGAGTGTGGCTGGAACATGGGGAGAGGTGCTTCTTGGCCCCAGGAAAATTCTACAGCCTATAGGACTGGGAAATGTAGGATATTCCTGTTCCCTGTAGGATGCTGAGGATCAAACACAGGCCAGGATTTGCAGAGTGTGAAATGTGACTCCCCACGGGCACCAGGGCTGGGTCTGGAGCTGCTGGCACCGAAACACCAGCACCAGAGTGGGGCAGAACTGGGGGCACAGGAGCTGGGGAAGCTCTGGGCTGCACGAACAGCTTCTCACCTGGCAGAGGGGAGCCCCAGAAAAAACAATAGTAATAGTAGTAGTAATAGTAATAGTAATAGTAATAATAATAATAATAATAATAATAATAATAATATCAACCCAGCAACTGCACCCAAAATAAGAAGGTGAGGGGGAATAAAAGAGAGAGTTTTAAGTCAAATGATTAAGTTTTAGATGTCTGAAAGCATCAGACAGCTCTGAGGGACTGGGGATCCCACCCCTCCTGAAAGCAAGGTACCAGAGAGGTGTTGCCAGCCTTTAGGATGGCTCAGAGTGTTCTCAGCCCGGCACTGCCCGTGCCCGTGTCGTGCACAGACTGCAGCAGCCCTGGCTCAGTGACAAACTGCCGTTTGAAGGCCAGCTGCAGGGTTTATTCTTGCAGAAAGCAGAGGCAGGGACTGGACTGTCGTCGCTGCAGGCGCTTGCTTTGCGTGCCACTGACACACACGGGGTTGGGAAGGATGGGAAACAGCCCTGGTGCTCCCCTGTTCCCAGGGCAGGAGGGCCCAGCCCCTGAGTGCAGGGTAGAGCTGAAGTAAGCAGAGGCTGCCCCGGGACGTTTATTTCTCGATGCTTAAAGTCCTCTCTGCCACACACATCTGATTTCTTCCAGGTGGATATTTCTAAGGACTCCCTGCAGCTTTTACACAAAGCTGCATTCAAAGTATTTTGCATTTTGGCTCTTTCTGATGTTCAGATCCCTGGGTCTCATTAGTGAGGGTTTATCAAAAGGAGACTTCTGTGAGTTTTTACGAACATAGCAAATACTACATCGATCAGTGCATTCCAGTTTTAAAAAAATAATTAAAAGTTCAAGGATATAATAGTCTTATATCACAATAAATGATGTAAAAGCCTTCACATGAGTCAATCCTATCAGACAGCTGTTGAAGCCACACTGTCACTGATACTGTAGTGATACCTGATTTCAGTGCAAGAGAAATGTTTATTTTCACCCTTCAAAAATTGTACTCAGGCTGCTTTATGGTAAGTAGCAAAATGTCAATCTGTTCTTTCATTAAAGGTGGAGGCGTGGGTGTAGAACAATGCTGTTACCTGTCGGTGTTGGGAAAAATAGCTTTCCACAGAGGTTACCAATGAAATCTGTTAGAAAACACCGACTTGTTGGCAGTGGCACAGAGATAAAGCAACAGGCACAAATGAAAGCTAGAAGGAATATTATCTCGGTCTGTAGAAGGTGGTGTTCCCTTTCAGGATTCATGTTTCTCAGCAAGTTTTTGGAGCCGTTTTGTAAGCCACTCTGGATTTCCCTTCTGTTTTAACTATTTAAAAAAACTTCAAATAATTCAGTTAGAACTGGTTTTCACTCTAAAAAGTAGGAAACAAGGCATCATGTAGGAGGCTTTTGTCTTTCCTGCACCCTTCCTTCAGGCACTGCATTTAAAGTGAGCTGCTCTGTATTTTGATACACATCTATCTATCTATGTATATTTATACACCTATGGCGTGTTTTTTCCACCCAAAGCCAGGTGTTTACAGCATGCACTGTCCCACACTCATGCCATAGCAGCAACACACGATTTCTCTGAAAGTCTTCCTCATCTCCAGGCTCCTGAAGGCGTAAATGAGCGGGTCAATGACCGAGTTGCACATGATCAGCACCAGGTAGGCGTTGAAGTGCGCGGTGTAGCAGATGCAGTAGGGGTTCATGGGGCAGGAGATGATGAGGATGAGGTGGAGGAAGAAGGGCGCCCAGCAGACGATGAAGACCCCCAGGAGGATGGTGATGGTGACGGCGCCCTTCATGCAGGTGCGCTGGGGGGGCACGCCCTCGACGGGCAGCGCCGCGATGCGCTTGACGTGCAGGCGGGCGAACAGGAACATGTGCACGTACAGCGAGGCCATGAGCAGCAGCATGGTGAAGAACATGGTGATGAGACACACAATGACAGTTTTGCTCTCCGAGTAAGCAATGAAAATGATGCCACAGATGATGCAAGCCACCCAAATGAGCACAATGAGCGTCAGGGCTTTCTTCACCGTCATGATGCTGTGGTAACGGAGGGCATAGAAAATAGTGATGTACCTGTCGATGGCTATGACCAAGAGGTTGCAAATGGAGGCTACCAGAGAAATACAAATCATCGAGTCAAACACATTGTCCATGTGCTGGATGAAGTGGTCGTCAATGATCAGGTAGCCGTTGCTGAGGATGGCGATCATGACGGTCTCCAGGGCGTTGGACATGCTCACCAACATATCTGCCACAGCCAGGCTGCAGAGGAAGAAGTACATGGGGGAGTGCAGGTTCCCGTTCTTCAGCACTGCCAGAATGACGAGGATGTTCTCCAGCAGGCTGATGATCCCCAGAGTCAAGAAGACCTCGGCTTTGATGAAGACCTGCTCGCAAAATCCATCGCTGCTCCTGTTGTTCAGGATGGAGTCGTTGATGTCTTCGGTGGCGTTGAGCAGCACGGGCTGAAATGAGAATGCAAAGTGTGTGGTGTTCATTGTCGGCAAAGGAGCTGAGCTCACCAGTGATTGTGGACCTGAGAGAGCACAGGTTAAAAAGAGAAAAGCAAAAGAAAAAGGAAAACGAGTCCTTCCAAGCTGCTGCTGCACATGTGGGGTGGAATCAAGCAGGACTTTAGGCACTTTTCCAAGTGCAAACATCAAAAAATCTGCATTTACAGCGAGTTTTATGTCAGGCTGTTCTTTATAAGAAAGTGAGCTCCAAAGCCTGTAGGCAGCAAACAGTGTTCTGTGCAGGGAAGAATCGGCAGCAGGACATTGCTGGGTTCAGCTCTGCTGGTGATTAAAAGCAGGGAGTTTTCCCGTCTGCTGGGGCAGCGTGGTTGCCAGCATGCTGCAGCTCAGCCAAGCATCTGTTGCTATTTCAGTGGGAAGAAAGGAGAAGAGAACTAAGGGATTTATACATGCAAGAAAGAAAAAACAACTCCTACTTCACCCCGCGAGCAGAGCATTGGCCATTGGAGAGCGAGCACCTTCGTGAGTGACAGCTGGAGCACCTGGAGCGGCATCCCGGCACATCCCAAACTGTCTGGCGCCCTCTGCAGCTACCGAGCAGCGCGGATCTGCCGTAAAATTCCTCTGGAAAACGGCGTTTTCAGCCGGGAAAACTTCCTGCCTGCTCCGGGCAGCCGGGCCCTGCCCGTGGGAGGGTTTGGGGCAGGCGGGATGCTCACACACCGTCCGCGCACCTTTGAGCATCCTGAGTAGCCCCTGGGACTGGTTTTAACTGGGATTGTTCCCATTTAAACCTCTGCAGGACCGAGGAGGTTTTCATTTATCACATATGAGCAGGCAAGAGTGAGGTGGATTTTCCTTACACTTTATTCCTTCTGTATTTCTGTGGTGCAATTTTCTTAGTTCGATTTTTTAAAAGTGCTTGCTGGTGTCTAAACTCTTCCCACCTCATGTCTTTGCAGAAGGACTTTGGAGCCAAAGCCATGCAATGTCACTTATGTTAATGTTTGGGGTTTCTGTTGCAGGTTTGTTAGCTTAAAAAAGTCACAAATCTCTCCCAGTTTCATTCTGAGCCCGCAGAATTATTGTCATGCACCCATAATTCAATACCAAGAGGCAACAAATCTTAAATTTAACCTCCAGGTGACAGTTTTACAAGGACAGTATTCACTGTGGTAATTTTAAGTGAACGAAGAGCTGGGAACTTGCCCACCAAGTTGCACAGGTAAGAATTTAAAGATCTTAATTAGTCTCCCTAAATTCACAGTGGTGTATTTTAGAGCAGATATCTTAAACCAGCAAACTGCCTGTCCCATGCCTCTGGTTAGGAACAGATATTCCCTCCATCCGAGCGTGGCAGGCGTGGATGCAAGCCTGGAGCAGCAACCTCTGCCTGCTGCAGAAGCCCCAGTGCTTCCTGGCAGCTTTTTGGGCCCCATGGAGCACAGCCAGGGCAGTGATTTCTGGGCAGAATGGCTGTAAACGCCCTTGGAAATGTTGTTTTCCCAGGTGACGAGGAGCCCATCTTGTGCAGCTCCCTGCCAGCTCTGTCCTCTCGTTTGAAGGGGCAGGTGGAGGCCGTGTTCCCAGGGCGAGGACAGGACCCAGAGGCACAGCTCAGCCCGGAGGAGCAGCAGCCTCCCGGGCTTGGCTCTGGATTTCCTGCTGGTGGAGGGGCACTGCTGTTTGGGGCACCCACAATCCAAGCACTTCCCAGGAGTGCTGGGCCCTTCACATTCCAGCCCTGTGCTGCCCATCTGGGTGATAGCACAGGGTTAAAATGTTTCTAAAATCGTGGTAGCTAAAGTAGGCCTTGGGAACGGGAGTGGGCATTGTCTTTGCTAAAATCATGTGAAACTGCACCTGTGTATTCACCTGTATGGTACATGATAAAGTTAAATGCAATAGTTGGTTAGTAAGTAAATATAATTAAGAAACAATTGTTTAATCACAACGAGAATCATGAGAGAGGAACAACAATCATGAGAAATGCGGTGGGAAGGGGACTTAAAACTCATGCTCGGGTGAAATCAATATACACAATAGAACAATATTAAGATAATAATTAATATATGATTATACAACAGTTATGTAAGGAAAGGGTATAAAAATGTATCCATCGCAAACCCATGTCGGAGTCAGATTTGGGTTTGTACCCCTGATTCCCAGAGCTCTTCAATAAAAGCACCTGCAGATAATCATACCGTGATTATGTGTTTCTACACTAACATGGGCAGTCCCAGCAGCATCTGTGTTATTCCTGGGAGTGCTGACCCCAGGATGCCCCATCCCCTGGTGCCACGCTGCTTCAAAAGGTCATTGCAGGTGTCCCCAGCTCTCAGCTGGGAGAGGAAGTCATTAAATGTGTTGCATCATGATTTTCTGGATGTACGCGGCAGCAGGACCGGCTGCCATTTGCACTGAGGTGCAATTTGAAGTGGGAATCGAATGTTGTACACCAAAGTGGATTAATGGCACTATCAGCTTGGCCATTAAGTGCTAAAAATAGTGGGCTGGAGCCTCCTGTGTGATAGCAAACTCAGCCTGTCTCTGAGACCTGTGCAGAGAGGGGAAGAAGCTGTGTCTGCACAAAAGACAGCAACATGTGAGCCCTTGTTTTCCAAAGGATTTCTCTGCTCAGCGCTGGAAAACCTCCATGATCTGAAATGTCACCAAATATTTTGTATTCTCGTCGAGTAAGTTGCTGCTCCTCAGCTGTCAGTGCCTGCTTCATGTCCAGGGGAGTGATTGGGATTATTGCAGGGTGAAGCAGGCAGGGTGCTCTCACATCCCCCCCAGTGCTGCAGTGGGTTTGTGTCCTGGCAGTGCTGCTCTGCACCTGAGGAGTGGCAAATTGCCAGAATAATGTCACACATTCCTGTCCTCAGTCTCCTGGACAGTGAAGTCCACTCGTCTTGGATAGGAGAGCAGAGGGAGAGCAGAGCATTGCTCCAGTCCACGCTGTATAAAATGAAATAACAGCTTGGTTTGGGTCCCTTTTTCATCAGAATCTGGTGCAGAGAAGGCTGGAGAGTTAGGGATGGGAGATGTCTGTGTGTGCTCCCCAAGTTTTCCCTCGTCCAAGGCCTCGAGGGGAGAAGCTGCAGCCTGGGATGTGCTCAGGGCTGTTGTCAGATGGAAAACCTGCAGCTCGAGTGGCCCAGTCGAGGCTGGGATCTCTGGGCTTTGCTGGCTCAGGGTGAGTGTGGAAGCTCTGTAAATTCCCAGAAAGTGCCACCATCTGCTCGAATCAGACTGAAACTCCCTCCTCACCTCCTGTCTGGGGCTCTGCAGTCCCTGGCTAATGTCCCTGCTCACATCCTGCTCTCCAGGCACTGGGAGAGCACATTTATTGGACACCCAGGGAGCAGAGCCCTCCTTCAGCTGGGTTCTTCTTTACTCCCCGGTCTCAAACCCCAAACCTGCTGTTTTCTCATCCCCTGGTGTGAGAAGGAGAGAAGCCCTTGGTTTCTGTCCCTGTAGTTGCTACGCAACTGTCACCTCCTGGCTGTGCTCTCATGCCACGTTGGAGTCCAGAGGCCAGGGGAGAATGGGCTCTTGGGAGGAAAAACATCCCTTGCACCATTATTCCTTCCCTCTCTGTTTCCCCCATCAAAAATACTGTATCTCCTTCCCATATTTTATTCTTTCGGCCTCCAGGCCAGAATCCCTGACCTGTTTTGTTCCCTGCAGATGGAGAGGAAATGTGTCTTTCAAAAAGCTGGCATGACTCAGGCTCTCATAGCTGTGGTGATCGAACAGGCTGTAAAGAAATCTCTGTGGCTTTGGCCTCCAGAATCACCCTCTTCTGAGTATTTCTTAGGAGGACTTTCCACACGCCCAGAAGTTTATAGAAACGAGGGGTGATTTTTATGCTCATTTTACTTGACCCTCTAGACTGATTCTGACTGCAGAAGAGCTCTTCAGGCTCCAGAGTGATTTACTGGGGGTGGGCTCTGGAGATGGGCTTCAGGGTCTCACTTAGCTGAAAAAGCAGAAAACCTCTGGAATGCATCTCGAGTTCAAAACCTGTGCTGGTTCTGGGTGCAAACTCCAGCACTCGGGTGGGCTGCTGCAGTTAAAAGCTGTTCTTTAGCTAGGACAGTTGTTACTGAGGAAAACACCCCCCTGAGCTTCTATAATAATTATTTAAAACCCCATAAAAAGGGAGATAAAACAGGTCCAGACTGGACAGTATTTCTCAGCGGCCTCCTCCTTTTTGAGTGTGTTCAGAGGAAAATGCCTCTGTGCTGTTCTGTGTTCTGGGCTACTGAGAAGTGCCCTTGCCAGGGGTGTGCAAGGCTTGATTCCCATTCCTTTCTCGGCCAGAAAAGACGAGAATTCACGAGCACAAAGCTGGATTTGCCAGGGTTTTGCCCTGTATTTTGTGCTCTGAGCACTGCCAGACCTTTCCTTTAGCAGCAGCCTCTGATCCAGCCCTGCCATCATCTCTGCTCATCTGCCCATGCCAGGGCTGCCCTTCACTGTCTGAGGCTTCCAAACTCGAAATTATGATCCAGCCCAAGAATCTGTAATGAAAGTTTTGAGTGCTTCAATCACAGCAGATGGATCTTTAAAAGAATCCTGAGCAGCCCTTAAAAAAAAATGGCAGGGCAACCCACCCCGAGCACCCAAAGATGCAATGGGTTAAATGTGGAAATTAGATTTATTGTGATGTCTCTTACATTACTTTCATTCATGTTTTTTCCTAAAATAACTCCCTTTCTAAGAAAAATAAGCTGTAAATAAGAGGATGTCGGCAGAGTTAATGAAATATTGGCTGTGGTGAAGGCAAAGCAAAGGTTTGGCTGCTGTAGCTACCAGCAGAAATGAACAATTTTCCCAGGTAAAAACCTCTGCCATGTTTTACAAAGCAGTTAAAAGCAAGGTTGATTTATTTTTTTTTAAATGTTGTCATTGCTGAGTTGTTTCTTCACTCGCGAAATTATTTAATCTTCAGGGAAAGGTAAAGAGAAAATAACATTTACTGCTAAATGTGGATCATGGGGTTTTCTAAGAGAATTCCCCTGATGTTGTTAAATGAAAAATCTTGTTTAATGCTTGACATGAGATTAAGCTGATAATGGCTGATAAATGCATGTCACTTTCCTTTATTTTCACTCTTTTTCAACAGTAGTTTCTGCCAGACAAAAGTGGAAATTTAAAAGGAAATTAGAGGATAATAAGCAGATGATTTCTCCCATGCAGCAGGGAACAATTACTGTCCTGAAGTTTCATGTAGCAAAACCAGTGAGTGAAAAAACTCTCGAAGACCTTTTCTCTGTTTTGTTCTTTATAGAAAAGGACTGAAAAGATGAAATATTTTCTCTTAGCAAAGCAAACTATGCTGATTTTGAATTCTGTGCACATTTCTGGAGTGGCACTGGGCTTTGATTGGGAATATTTGTAAACACTTGCTGGAATTCATCACCTGGGCACTTCACAGAGGTTGCTCAGCACTCTGCTGACCTGCAGAGTTGTTCAGTGCTCGAGAGCTGCCTCAGTAGAGTTTAAGTTTTTGATAATGGAATACTTGACAAAATAAATGAAGTTTCAGGTGTGATTCAGCACAATGCTTGTAGAACATGAACTGCTTGACTACGGACTTAATTCTAGAAAAAAATCTCTTTATTTCTTTTCACTGAAATATGGAGATATCACTAGTTATAATAAATAGAAGAAATGCACTTTGGGACATTTTCTATGATTATATAAAATACATAAAATGATATAAAATGATTTTTAATTTCTGATTGTAAAACTCCAAAAAATCTGGAATTAGGAGCCTCACAAGAACCTGGCACGTGATGAAACCAAAGTAAAGGCTCAGGTGATGAAGTTCTGCCTACTGAAATGCTGTGTTTGTCTTCAATGTCTTGAGGTAACAGCTTTCCAAGAGCAATTTTAGTCCTGTCAGAGTCACAGGCTTCAGGATCATTTGCAATATCAGGTATTAGATGTAAAAATGAAAATATTTCCATGACCTTCTTCCAAGAAGTTGCAGTTCCTACCGCTCCCAGTCATGCCCATAGCTAATAATGTTATTTTCTAGTCTGAGGCAAGAATGAATCTGACATCAGCTGTGGTCAGTGGAAGTTTGTTTTGCACCACATTGCTGGCAGAGATTTTCAAATTGGAAGAGTAAATCCTCACCTGACCCAACGAACTGAATCCCTCCCGAAGCCAAGCACTGGGAATTTGCATCCTTTGGGATGTTATCCACTGAATTTTCCTTCAGCCCTGGCTGGAGCAAAAGCACCAGCGCTGCAAGCGAGGAGGCAGCTGCCAAACTGTGATTAGTGAGGAGAAGGAACACGAAATCCTGATTGCAATGAGGGGGCTTTCAGATGAGGATTTCTATAATTTCAGCCAGTTAAAAGGTTAATTCAAACAGACTCAACTTTGGGATGTCTTGGACAATTTTCCTTCTCATCCCTGGGTGAAAGGAGACAAAGCAGACCTGATTGCAGAACACTCACCAGCACCTGCAGATGCTTCTCATGTTAAAGGGATTTTAAGTGCTTTAGACTAATAATGTTCAGTGTCAGTTTTGTTCTCTCATTTACAGAGTGAAAGACAAGCAGACGTGATTGAGCCAGCTGCATTCTGCTCTTCAGCTTCGTCAGGGCCAGATATCCCTGGAATATCTCCCTCATCTCCCTGGAAACTTCAGAAATCTCATTGCCCTGTGGTGCTGGGGCTGAGGGATGGGTGAATTTGGCATTTTCAAACCTGATTTCTGCTGCTGACTGACCTCATTCCTGGACCAGAGAGAACTGAAAGACTCTGGAGGCTGGCAAGCTTTCAAGATGATTTTCCTGAGCTGTCAGGTGCTGTGGATGGATGGGACAGATCGTTCTGCTAATGCTCAAAGCTCCTCAATTTGTTGCAGTACTTGCAGTCCAGTGTTGCTGCCTTCCAGACAAACAGGATAGAAAAAAGTCCCACAACCAGACCCAACCCTTTAATTTTATTTACCAGTTAGGCCTAACTTCTGCCTTTCTAATTTTGTCCAAGGGTTTCCTGTTCTATTCTTTTTGTGCTTGGAAGATGCTGTCCTATGGTTATAAAAATTCCAACTTCGATGCTTTTATCTGCATTGCTTTTGCAAATAACTTCTAGAACAGAGTGAGGCAATCTTTGCTTCCTTCTTGTGGTTTGGGGATAACCAGGAATTTGCTGCCCTCCAAAATGTTGCTTCTCAACATTAAAATGGGATTTAAATGCTCCTCAGGGTTAGAGAGGTTCCCTCTTCCAGACTGTGCAGTTTGCAAAGTGAGCCAGCTCTTTTGAGTAATGTCAGAGTACAGAGGGTCAATGTAGAATATTTTCTGTCAGAAGCAGAACCGTCTTGATTTAGAAAGCAGAATAGATTTGGAAAGCCAGTATGATTCATGTAACCTTGTATGACTTTATTATGGAAAACAGAAGTGACAACGAGTTATTCTACCATTTCTTTCCTTCTTTTTCCTTTCGGTTGAAGTGTCAAGGTTATTTACACATCTTTGAGTTTAATAATAATCTGTAGTGAGGTGTTTCTGAATAGCTCATTTTCCTGTTTGGCACAAAAGAAGAAGCTGAGGTTTAAGGTTTTGTTTGCTGTGAATATTGTCTTGACAAAAAAGGGGTTGTCATGAAAAGGTTACATCTGTCACTCGTCCTGCACCACTTTTGATGGCAGAAATAATGGAATTGCAGCTGATTTCACACTTTTGTGGCTGCTTGGAAAGCTCCCAAAATGTTTTGCAGCCTTGCTCCTCCAGGCCAGAGCCTTGGAGGGCGCAGGTGCCAGAACCTCCAAGCAATCAAGCCTGACCTGAGGAGCTCCCTGTTCACAGAAGGGTTTTGTGTCACTGCTCCACAAACCATGGCAGAGGGGCAGAGTGAACCTTCCGTCCCTCCTACTTCTCCTCAATCCCCTCTTTGAATCTGTGCTCTATTATTTTCTTCTGTGTATTAGTTATTCATTCATTTATATATATATATGCATAATAAATGTGTCTAGATACAATATTTAGAGATAATATCACCTAGGATTTCCTTTATTTGAGCCATGCCAGCTTGAAAGGCTTGTGTGGAAGGTCTGGAGACACTCTGTGCTAACAGGGTGTCCAGAGATCTGTCACTGCTGTAAATTCACCCCCTGCCTCGTGGGTTATTGCTCCTTCCCTGGACTAATTAAGTGCCAGAGCATAAAATACTGCTTTTAGCATTGTGCAGTGGAGAGCTGAGATTCGAAGCCGGGGTGCCTCATTCCTATATTTTAACTACAAGATGCCTTTTTTTAATCCTCAGTGTAGTTCTCCTTTCCCTCTCACTCCATGGAGAGCAGAGCAGGAAGCTCGTTCAGTTTGGGATCTGAGCTTCATGTTTTCTCCTCTGTAGCAGGGCAGGTGTTTTTCTGGAAATCTCTTCCTTAATTTCCCTGTGAAGTGGGAAGTGAACACAGCCAAGCTGTGCAGAGCCCCCCTGCTCTTCCCGTTCCTTAGCAAAGAGCCTGGTGGTGAAAAACTCCCTGAAAGAGGCTGGAATTTCAAAAAGCTCTCAGTAACAAGCTGCCACTGGCAAACATTGGTGGCTGAGGTTTCCCAAGAGCAGCTACGAGTAATAATCCAGGAGAGAGTGCAGCTAAGAGCTCCCTACATTGAAAAAGAGAGGACAATGATGAATTCCTCCTGGAGGGAGGCTCAGTTTAGCTCTTTTCAGTGCTTTGTGGCTGCTGCTGCCCAGGACCGTGCCCTGAGGCCTCTTCCCTTGGGGATGCTCTTCCACAGCCCAAAGGCAAGGTTTATTTCCATGAATTTCCTCCTTTGAACAGCAATTTTGCCAGCTGTTTTCAGAGCCAGCATCGAGGAAAGCTGGCTGGTGTTCTGTATCACAGCTTCAGAAAAGATGGCCCTGCACACGTGCTGGCTGAAGTTTGGGTCATTCAGTGCCTGGCTTGGGCTTTAAATTGCAGCACTGGGTGTAAAAAGGGCGAGGATTTTGGGGAGTGCTTGGGCATTGTTTGCAACACTCCTGGCTGTGGCCTGCAACAGAATTCCCTGTGCAGGGGCACGGATGGATGAGGAGCTCCAGGGACCTGGGACACAGTGGCTGTGTGGGGAACCTTCTGTTTATTCTCATCTTGCTGCCCCAGACTGAAAGCAGAGGAGGGCACTGGACCAGAGCTGTCCCTGCTTGTGCTGTCAAGACCAGACAAATAAACAGGAGGTGAAGAGGCAGCTGTAATCTCCTGCCATCTTTTTTAATATTTGGTCATCTTTTAAAAAGATTTTAATATTTGGTTTGCCGAAACCAGAATGTCTGTTTTGATTGATGAAAGGATTGAAGTTTCAAAAGGAGGCTGCAGGAGAAGGGGCATCCCTTGGTCATGGAGCTCTTTCCAGGAGGAAAAGACCACCCTGGATTATGGAGAACCCTGATTCTCTGCTCTCTCTGTGCCTCATTAAAGGGTGCTGCTGTTTCCCAGCTTTCAGAAGATGATCCAGCTTCCCTCAGGATTGCTTTTGCTCTCTCTTGGATTCCACAGCCAATTCCTTGCTGTCCCAAACCTTTCAGCCTTGCTGTGCCCAGCCACTCCCAGGAGCCATTCCCTGAGCACAGTCACCGTGGTTTTCTGACTCCTCTCATTTAAACCCACAAACTCTTCGAAGGTTTTGCTTTATGATCCCTTTTTAATGGGCTGAAATGGAGGCAGTGTCTGGTGCCACCTTGTGCCACAGAGGAGCAGATCTGTGGGGCTGTCACTTCCTCTGGGCATTGGAATATCGTGGGTTTAACTTCTTGATTTTGGGGTGCAGCGTCAGAATGAACAAGGTGAGATCACCAGGGAGATTCACAGGGAGAGACTTTTGCATGAAATGAGTTTTAAGCAGTTGAAAAATTAATTAAATTATGAATTAGTGCTTTGGCTTTCCCTGGAATTGTTCCAGGCCAGGTTGGACAGGGCTTGGAGCACCCTGGGATAGAGGAAGGTGTCCCATGGCAGGGGATGGAATGAGATGAGCTTTAAGTTTTTTTCAGTCCAGGAGATTCTGTGATTCCACGATTTCCTTTATTGCTTTTTGTTGCACGCAGCCAGGAGCTCAAAGGAAATTGCTCAGATTGATGAAGAATTGTTGTTTTTGGAAACATGTGGGCTGTCCCTTTCCTCTCCTGGATGCTGACCATGAACCACTGTCAAAGGCAGAAAACTGCTGGAAACATTTCTGTTGTTCAAAATTCAGCAACTGCTAAGTTTGGGCATTATCAATCAAGGGAATTACTAATAGCTCCATTGCTAATTACTAATTTGCTTTATTTATGTATCAAGCTGCCACTGTGCTTTGCAGATGTCTTGTACAAAAAAGTGAAGAATAAGAAAAGAAGCCAAAGAATGGCACTTCTGTCAATCAGACCTTGTGTACCAACTTCTTAATTGTAATTTGTATTTTCTCTACCTCCAAGTTCCTACCTTTATTTTTTTCTTTTTATGGATTCTCCCACTATTCATTCAAAATAGTGAATTAATTAAAAAAATTTGCTCACGTTACCTGAAAAAAATTTAAAGTCACAATTTATGGGAGAATATTTCATTTATGGTGTATCTGGTGAAACATGGTAAAAGTTTAAATTTTTTTCAGGAGTGAGGGTGCTGCGAAAATGGGCAGAATTTGTGCTGAGCATCACTAGATGTCACCCTCGACCTGAATTTAGTTTCACAGAAGTTTTAATTTTAAATTACTCATCTTTTGTTCTCATGCTTTCCCCCCTCTTCTCCCCCCCTTGCATTTAATGCATTTTCCAGTTCAGTGCAGCACAAACTGTTGTGCATCAATATTTTCCTTGCTTAAAACCAGAACCAAAATTAGGCCAAATGGAAACAGCTGGAATTTGCAATTCCATCAATTTCTCTGCTAGACAAGCACTGAGGAGACAGAAAAAGCAGAAACCCCTGGAGCAGGGTTTCTTTCTAACGTGTCTGGTTGGATTTTGTCCAGATCTTGTTGGGATCTCCACCGTGGGAAATGAAGAGGAGTGCTGAGGTCAAAGCCCCATGAAGTTACAAGGAGCTCTGACTTCCTCTCTGTTTCAGCACCATTCCGCAGGAAAAACAAAAAAGCCCTTTTAGAAAACAGGTTGAGGCAGTAATTTTCAGGTGAAGAGAGTTTTCAGGGAAAGGCTTTGTTTTTCAGCTCTGAAATACTTTGTGAGAGCATTCCAGCCCTGCTGGAACCTTCATGCTTGAATGAGAGGCAAAAATGTGTCTCTGAAGTTTCATGCTGTATTTATTTATTTATTTATTTATTTAAAGAATCATTTCGTTCAGCTCTCATTTTTTAACCTGAAATAACTTATTTCATGCTGTCCTTTTCTTAGGTATGTAAAGGTTTGGGAAAATTTTCCTGTGTGTTTGCTGCAGCATGTGATTCTGGCATACGTTGAAATCGATTCTCTGAGAGCAAAGAAAAAGGAAATTACACCACAGCCTTTATTAAAGGAAAGTGTAATTAATGGCTTCAGATTAATTGAAAATGTTTGCTCCAGGAGCAGCAATTGAGCTCTATCCTGATTAACTGCTTTCTCCCAGACTTTGTGGCCTTGCAGAACGTGCTGCTCTCCAGGCAGCAGAGGGGAAAAAACCCTCTCAGATCTCTGCAGAACCTTTGTGAGAGAAACGTGGCATTTTCTCATTCTGAAAGGCTCTGTGCTGCTATAATCATGTTATAAAGAGAAGTTCCTAGGGATTCCTTAATTTAAAAAGAAAATCATAGTTCCTCAAGGGCTGAGGACTCTAAGGGGGAATAGGCCAGTCCTAGAAATGTGATTCTGAGCGAATTAGTTGCTATTTTATTTCAACCAAATGGCTTCAGATAGCTGTCAAAGAAACACGTTTCCCATGATTCCTTTTTCCAGTTTAGTGAAAGATTTCTGTCTGTCACGCTGGACAGAGAGCAGTCAGAACTGAGGGCATTGAAAGACAATATTTTATTAAATATTTCTTTAGAAGACCTGGATTTCGGCAGTCCCTGCTACATTATTGTCTGTGTTAAGCTAACACTCCTTCAAAGACTTACTTTTAATCAGTTCAAACGATTAAACCCTGTTTATATCAGCATATATTGACCTTCCATTTAATTTCCAGTGCCTCGAGTGATCTGGGAGAGTTAAATCGATTCTCTTTCTCTCCCACTTCTCTCTCCAGAGCTCCAGCACTGATGGGTGGGATTTGTACCTGTGGGGGCTGAGCCAGGGCTCACCCTGGGCTCTGAGGGATCCAGGGGCACCTGCTCTGCCCTGACCTCCTCAACTTCCTGCCTTGTTTCTGTTAAAAAGCTGCTTTTAGAGCAGCAGAGGAAGGAGACCCGTCATCAACCCCAAATGTTTTCAATTCCTGTTGCTTCTTAAAAACTCGGCTTTGCATTGACGCTTCAGAGCTTTTGATTTTCCCTTTTGCCTCTGCGTGGAGGAGAAGAAATTTCAGAATATGAAAAGTTTGCCTTCCAGCTGTGTCTCTTCAGAACTTTCAGTCTCCAGGCTGATTCTGACACGGGTTTGTGATGTTGCAGAAGTCACCATATAAAGGTGGGGAAATCAAGGTGTGTTTTCCCTGTAGCTGCTGAACAATTTTTTGTCAGGGCTGGGGTTGGATATCAGGAATGCCTTGCTGGTAATTCCCTCCCCTAATCACAATTCCCTCCTCCAGTGCAGGCAGCAAAGAAAAAGTTTAAAATGCTGTTTTAGAGGAATTAAGCTGCAGGTTCCTTGGTGCTCCCATCCAAAATGCAGATATTCATGCTGGAGTTTGGAGCTGTGTTCAAAATTCCTGCTGTGCATAAAAACACTGCTGGGAACATTGAGCACTGTGTTTGTAGCTCCTCAGGCAAACTTCCTTACATTTAGCCTGAAATTTATTTGGGAACTAACATATGTTGGGTGCTCAGATAGAGGCAATGTAATAAATCATAATAAATAGTAATAAATCATAATTTCATCATTCAGGGCTCGGTGATTACGGGAAGTCACTGGAACATAAATATCAGTTCAGGAAAAGCAAACAAACAACTTCTACATTTTTTTGGTCTTTCCACAGAGCTGCCATAAGGAAGCAAAGCATCATTATTGTTTCTTTCAGTTCTCAGCATAAAAGGAAGTAACACTTAATAAAAGCCATTGGCTGCAAGATTTCATAAGAGAGAGAGGCAGAGGGAGAGCACGAGCAGCATGCTGAGGAGGAGCAGGTGTGATTCATGAATAAACTGCTCTTTGCCACCCTGTAGGATACTGATGAAACAAATAGAATTTCCCCAGACATGGATAATACAAGAACAGCAGACACTTTTTCACAGGTAAAGGCAGAAAGTGTTATGGCTCGTGTGGAAGTGCTGCTTGTTGTGCGTAGCTGGAGGTGGTTTATCAGCAACTGGGAATGACTTTGTGCTTTATTGGCGAGGAATTTGCAGGAGGTTTTGATGTAATGGACTATTATGTGATATGAGCTCAGCCTGGTCTAATATATCAGAGAGTGCTTGCAGAAGATGAGTAGGAGACAATGTTTTTCTGTGCTTTATTCTTGAGAAAGTTGAAACGTGCGAAGTTTTCCTGATACAAGGAGAGAAAATCAGTCTTTCTCTTGCCATGCTAGGAAGGATTTATTAACACTATATATTATCTGTGCTAAAAATTTCCATAAGGTAATTGCAGGGGAGAAAAAGTGCTTTATATTATAGGCAAAAGCAGTCTTTTGATAATCCTGCTGGAATCTGAGGTGATTGATCTGCCAGGATGGAATATACATCAGCCTGCAGCACTGTGGGTTTGTCTGAGTGCCTGCCACATGCTGAGACTTGGAGCACTCTGCTTGTTTCAATATTTGCATGTTTGGGAGTCTGTTACCTGCAGAATTGAGTAGTAGGAAGCTCCTCTCTGCCTGGGACGGCTGATGGGATTGGCAGAGGGAAAAGAGTAATCAGGGAAGAGAGAAATTAGGGAAAAGAAGGATTGTCTTGTCTTCAGGGTCTGGGTTCTCCTGGCTGGCAAAGTGTGAGGGCTGGGGAGGATCCAGCCCTGTCTTTGTGTTTCCCCTTGCTCCTCAAGGGGAGGAGCACGAGAGATTTGCTAGGCCAGGCTCTGGAAAACCCAGGAGCAATCACAGGAACGAGGAGGAAAAGCTATTTCTTGCTGTTTGCTTTGTCACAGCAGAGAGGGGCTGCCCCTGGTTCCTCCACAGAGCCCTGACCCCTTGTCCTGGGGAGGGTTTGGAGCAGGGACAGGAGATCCCGGGACTGAATCCTTGAGCCTGACAGACATTCATTGCTCCACGTGCAGTGTGATGGTGGCAGCTCCCGTCCCGCACTGCTGTGAGGAGATGCTGAGGTGCTGGGGTCTCTCTGGGGCAGCTGTTGGTGCCAGAGGGGTTGGAAAGGCACAATCCCAGCCCTGGCAGGGTTCTCCCTTTCCCTGCTGGCCCTGGCTCGGGTGTTTGTGGCCCGGCACAGACACACAGACACACAGACACACAGACACGAGTGGCAGCTTCTGAACCTCTCGATTGTGAATCTCGTGATTCTGTCGGGGGCAGCACAGATGTGGAAACAACCGAATGTTTGCTACCAGAGAGGGCTTTACATGAGTGAGAGCCAGCAAACAGGAAACCACGGCCAGATGGTGCCACTTTTCACTGACTTTCACCCCCCGAGGCCTGCAGTGAAGCCCACGCACAAAGCTCAGCTTGTACGAGCACCAAAATACCCACAGAGCGAAGCCGTGCCTGAGAAAAACACGTTCTAAACTCCTTGTGAGCTCCTTTTAAAAGCTGGCTCTGTGTCTTCCCGAGGCTTTTCATCTGCTAAGATCCTGCTGCAAGGTGGAATGGCTGTCAGACCTTTCGCTTTTCCACCCTGCTTTAATTTAAACAGCTGCTTTAAAGTACTTTATCCCCATGGATTTCCCCTACAATTTTCATCAGACTTTTTCTTAAAGGCCACCTCTCTTAGGTGATTGATTTATCCCCCCCCTCTTTTTTTTTTTATTTCCTTGGTCTTTGCTGAGGTAGCTTAAAGTGGATTTTCACTGTATACTTACCAGGGGATCAATTCCATTTCAATGAGGCCAGATGATCCCATATTTTCTGATTTGTGTCTTCATGAACGTGCACCCAGCCTTGGCAGCAGCTCTGGTGGCCTGAGGGACAGGGATGAAGCACATCCTGAGGTGTGTCCTCCTCATCACCCAGACAGGGGTTAAATTTCAGTTAAATTTGAATTAAATTTCCTGCTCCTGAGCCATTTGGAGCTCTGTGTGTCTTGTTTCATTCTCAATATTGCCCAAATTCCTGAAACTGGGAGCACAAGGGAGGTTCCTGAGCCTTTTTTTTGAACAGAAATTATTTTCTGCCTTTAAGGCCCAGCTTAAATTGATGTCCAGGTAGCTGATCCTGAGGGATCTGCCCCTGTTTGGAAAATGTAGTGTACTTTAACAGGCAAATATTCAGAACATAAAAAGCCATTTATACAGACAAGGATCATATCCTGCTAAATCTGCTGGAGTTTAGGATGAGATGGATGAGGAGAAATAGCCCCTTTTTACCTCAATATTTTGCCAGGATGATTTATTAACAACCCAGAATCCTGGGGAAAGGAGAAGTCAGGTCAGAAATGTTACATCAGCAGATGGATGCTCGTTGTTGGTTTTGTTTTTTTTTTTTGTAAGCTCTTAGTCCATGTTTTGATTAGAACATAATGAAGGGTTTGTTCATTAAATGTTCCAGCTAATTAACGTGGAACTCCTGGAGACCCCGAATGCTCAGTTAAACGTGCATGAAATCAGTGCTGCGTTCTCTCTGCTGCACTTCATACCTTTTACTTAGCAGGTGGTAATGTGATTTAATAAAGCTCCAGGATAATGAAATCTCTTGTTCAGCATTTAATAATTTTAGCAGCCCAGTTCTTGCTCGGTTTGAGTCTTTCTTTTACAAGACATGAGGGCACAAGATGAGATTGTGAGCCTGTGAGCAGAACGATGCATGTTTTTCTCCGAAATAATTAGATGCCATGGTTAAGTAGCCCAGCAATCTTTGTTTCTTCACAAAATTAATATAACTCTCATTTTAATAAGCAAATATGATAATATTTGATACTTCTTATCACTGTGGATTATTTTAATTACCATAGCTAGAGGCATAGAACATTTTTATTTTAGTGGCAAACTGAAATGCTCCTGTATGAGCCACCTGCTTTATTCTATTTCAGTCCATTTTGTAGCAGAGAATTTAAATTATACCTCAGTACACCAAGAAATTGCTGGGTAAGTTCACACTTAAGTATTGTTTTGAAATCAAGTCTAATTTAAAATATTTAGGCCGTAGACTGTAGTGATGCTGAGGCTGGTTCTGATGAAGCAGCACATGATCCCTGAGGGAGATTTCCAGGAAATATCTCTGCCTCGGAAATAAAAGCTTGTAGGCTGGATGGAGTTTTCCAAAATTTTTAAATCTCTGACTGCCCTTTTCCCCTGGGAAAGCAGTGAAACCTTCAGTCCTTTGCAGGCTTGGACTGAATTAAAGTGCAAAACAAGGTTAGATATGGCACAAAGCATTTGTTTAATTCTTCTTAAGGATGTTTAGTGGTGGGAGACTCCCTAATTTTCCCTGGATGGCTCAGTGTTATCCTTGTATTTTCCAAACATCTCAGCAGATCCTCCTTTGCTGTAATTTCTCCCTTATTTCTCCTCACCCCACCACACAGGGAGCCTCCTGCTCCTTCCCTTTTGGCAGCAGCTGTTTATGAGCCTGCAGCCCGTGCCTGCCCCAGGCTCTGAAATCCCAATCCTTCCTCCCTTCCCTTGGAAATCCCGTTTTTCCAAAGCCCTGCTTACTCCCACTGCCCTGAGCTGGACTCCTCCAGCTCTTTTCTAGAGGCATGGAAATCTTCCCCCCTGTTCCAGCAGAATCTCTGTCAGTGCTGAGCACTCTTCGTTCAGTGTTTGCTGCTGTCTGGAATCTCCCCAAGGGAAATTCCCTTTTATTGCAACAGCACCATGTTGGGAGCTGCTGTCACTCTGCAAGCTGCTCCAACTTCTGGGCTTTTCCTGCAAAAAATATGTTCTTCAGCCAGTGCTTGTGAAGCTGGCAGTTCCTGCTCAACGTCCAGGTTTTTTTATTTTCCCCTGCTTGCTGAATTACAGGTTGTTGCTGCTCTCGTTTGTCAAGGTTGTTTGGAATTTCAATCCCCCTCGCAGTTCTTTCCACCTGCCCATGAAAATCTGCAAATTTAATAAACATAATCTCCAGTCCCCCAGCAGATCACTGATGGAACAGTGCATAGCACAAAGCCAAGTCAGTCTCCTGTGCAAGCAGCACCACCCAATTTATCCTGAATTTTCCCAGTGAAATTACTCTCCAAGTGTCATTTCCTGATGAGTTCTCAGAGCTGTTGGAGCAGGAGGGTCCATGATGGTGATTGAGGGAAAAGCTGAAGTGGTTGCCACGTGTGAGACCTATAAAATGTCATTTTTTCAGAGGGAATTTTAAGAAATGTCAAGGCTTTGAGGTTCCTCAATATGGTGATATTTTCAATACTGAAAATAGTTAAAATTGTTGGTATTGTAACTGCTATGGACACATCACTAAGCACCAGTTTAAAACTTCATATTTTTGGGAATAGCTCTTTGAGATTTTTTATGTTGTTATAATCAATCACTCCATCCCTTTATACAGTAAGAAATAAATTACAATAAAATATCTTTGGGCTCCTCCAGCTCCTACTGGAAGTGGGAGAATTTCCAGTGTTTTCAGGGAAATCAAGCTCCTGTTTGATGAATCCCTTCTTCTTTGAATAAATGTTGACAGATACTGTTCAGCCAGATCTGGATCTGCAAAAATAATGCAAAATATTATTACAGATGGATAATTTATCTGATGAATAGCAGCTCTGTTTGACAAATAATATTAGTCTGTCTCTAGGCCTGGCAACAAAAGATGGTATCGCCACATAAAAACACCACATCCGTCACCTGCATTGAGATTTCATGGAAATTAAAAGTGAAGACCTTCAGATACCCCAGTCCTGGGAGAAAACCACTCTCCTGGAAATGTGTGGGAGCGCTCAGCACGTTTTGGGCCGAGTTCAAACCGGGTGGAAGTGAATAAATTAGGAGAGGGAAGTTGATAACACCAAGCTGGAGCTTTAAGGCAATCCAGCTTTTGTCTGTTGTCTTTAAAATCACTTAAATTACACCTTGAGCATGCAGGCAGAGTGAAGTCCAGTTAGATTCGTGCCCCAAAATTCATGAATTCTCTGCGAAGCAGCAATTAGCCCCGACCTGATCCTTTCCTCTTGGGCTGAGCCCCTTTTCCTTGGAGCATGGCAGTGCCAGAAGGGAGCTGCTGCTGTGGAGGGCAGAGGGTTTGGAACAAGCCCTCCCAGCCTCATCTTCCCTCTGGCAGAGGATTTGGAACAAGGCCTCCCAGTCTCACCTTCCCTCTGGCAGAGGGTTTGGAACAAGCCCTCCCAGCCCCAGATTCCCTCTGGCAGAGGGTTTGGAACAAGCCCTCCCAGCCCCAGATTCCCTCTGGCAGAGGGTTTGGAACAAGCCCTCCCAGCCCCAGATTCCCTCTGGCAGAGGGTTTGGAACAAGCCCTCCCAGCCCCAGCTCCCCTCTGGACCCTGCACACCCAGGAGCTGCTGCCTCTTGCTCCTGCAGGGAGCAGGTGAGGATGTTCAATCTTTCATCAGGACCAGTGTAAGGAATGCTCAACAACGAAAAGCTTGGCTAGAACTGAATCAAAATCACTCCTCTCTGGCGCAGGGAGCAGGATTTCTGCATGGCTGGGCTTCGTTGCCTCAGGAGATGATGGAGCTGGGGGCAGCTGAGCTGTGATCTCCCCCAGGGGAGCCTGGAACGATGTTTCACCCAGCCAGTGTTTGTGACAGTCGGGGTGGTGCGAGGCTGTGGAGCCCCATTTCCTGCTCTGGGGCTCCCTGGTTGCACCTGCACACATTCCAGGAGCATTTGTGCATTAGATTGCTGTCGTATTGTCGGGATTCAGGTAGGATGGTCCCAGGAATAGGAACAAGCTGAGCAAAGGCCACAGAGCTGCGATTCCTCTGCAGGCAGCGCAGGGAAGGGGTTCTCAGGTGACAGGACAGGTCTGCAGGGGTGGATTGTCCCCTGGGGAAGCCCGGGGAGCTCAGGTGGCTGCACAGGAGCCAGAGCCACCCCGTGACCCTCTGGGGGAGCAAACCAGCGTTTCCTGCAGGGTGAGAGTCGGAGAGAAGAGCCAGAGGAACACGTTTGGTGTTTTATCCTTGAGCAGTGCCCCATGTGCGGTGTGCCTCCCTCTGCCCTGCTCGAGAATGACTTGGATGATGGGGCTTCGACCCCTTTTTCTTCATCGGGCCTTGAAAGACCTGGGATCACTCCAGTAATACTTCCACAGTGTCTAGACTTCATGCAAACCCTCTAGAGGGTCCTTTTAGGGTCTCCTCAAGGCTGTGCTGAAAAAATGGGGAGAGGCAGGAAGGCCTGGGAGGGGTCATGTGCAGGGCAGCGCTGGCAGCTGCCCCAGAACAAGCCAGAAATCTCCTCTCTCCCCACTAAACACATTTTATTCCAGGCCAAAAATATAAACCCCTCACCTCTCCTTCCAGAGAATGTCTGGAGCCCCATGCTCTTCCTTCAATTGTGAATTCTTTCAAATCACTTGTGTGGCTCTACTGGATTTGGGGTGGGTGATGAAAGTTTAATCTGTTTTAAACAAGCTGCTTTAAGCTGGCAGGTAAGTGAGTGCATTATTAACACAATCTCGTGTATTTCCTTAATGTGCCTGCCTTATAATAGAAGAATTTCATTTTTTTCTAAGTTTTGTTATCCAATCTTGTATAAAACATTCAGTTTGGTTGCTCCAGTCACATTTTATTAGGCAGTACAACACCGACTGGCTTAGTGGCATTTTGATGGAAAGTATGACAATTTTTTTTTCCTTTTTAAGAAAAAATATAACCAAAACAATCACAAGAATGAACATTACAAAAATTGTGCCATGCTGACAGAAAAGCCCCAGAGATTCAAACGATAAAGGTCAGGATCTGATACCAAAGTCTCGTTTGCGAGTAAAAACACCATGAAATGTGTGATTGTCAACAACCCAAGTGAGCCAGCCAGACTCCTGACAAATAATTCTGACAGCTCTCATGAGCTGAAAAATGCCCTTTTTGCCTCTCTTGGCTTTGGATATGTTCCCCTCCTGCTTTCAGATGTGCAGAGAGCTAACAGAGGTGTACAACAAGGTGCAGTTAAAATAACCTGCCCCAAGCAGTGCCTTCTGTGTGCTCCTTGGGAATGGAGTTTCTGTCAGGGGTCTGACTTCCTAACAAGCCTTCCTGGATTTAAATACACACAATGATCTGTTTCTCTGTTGTAAACATTTTTTCCCTCATCCATTATTAAGCAAATTAAGAAATATTGCCTGTTGCTTTCACATCTTGGGCAGAAATTCATTCGAGTCTAAAAGAAACTTTGGTGAGGGTAAGGAGGAGTTGAATATTGAGTTGAATGCCTTTCTTCCTGCAATTTGGGGTTTTTTTAGAGAAAAAAACCTTTAAAAAATTAAATTTGAAAAAATGAAATTAAAATTGTCATCATGCTGCAAAAAAAATCTTAGAACCTTTCTCCTTACAAAAAAGACCTAACAGGCAAAAATACATTCCAACTTTGTCTCAGGAGCTGCTATCCTGAATAAATAGGATCTTGCAAGTAAGAGCAGGCAGAGCTTAGCCTTAAGGTAATTTAACTCTATTTTTCAATTCAAATATATCCATATTCCTGTTTACTCACCACTCTTCGGTGGGGAATTGTCTTGTTGAGATCTAATCCTGCCCGGTGCGTGTGAGCTGTGAATATGTGGCCATTTAAAATTCCAACAGCGAGTGGGGAGATCATTGTGGGAACCTTCTGTGAATGAATTATCAGGCTGCTTTCCCTCTTTCCTTGCTGTTCCCATTCCTGTGTGCAGCTGGGAGCTGGGCCATAACTTACCTTTGTATTAGCATTGAAAATTCCAGGCCTTTGAAAACAAAATATTTCTCTTGCTCCCGGTTTTATTTGGAGGCTGTAAAAACGCGCCGAGTGTGTGTCCCCCAGGAGCTGGGTGAGCTGGCAGAAATTTGGTAGAATAATGAGTGTTGGGTGCAGTGTGGCTTGGGAAAAGGGGGAACCTGTGGGTTTGCTGGATCTCTGGGGTGGAACTGGTGGTTTTTATGGGGCACAGCAGCCGTGCCAGGAGTCTGTGGGGCTTGGGTGGCTGGAGGTGGCCAGGGAAGGACGGGACGTGGTGGGGATCAATCCCAGGTTGGGCACAGTGGTCTGGAAGGTTTTTTCCAATCTCAGTGGTTCTGTGTGGCTCCAAGAGGACCCCGTGCTGCATGGCTGGGGTGTTCAGCAGAGGAGCTGCTCTGTTTGTGGGGAGCTGTGGGTGTAGGAAAAGCAGAGCAGGTCCTCAGCAGCTCCAGCTGCAGGGGAGGCCCCTTCCCAACCCTTCCGTCCCTTCCNNNCCTTCCCAACCCTTCTGCCTTTCCCAACCCTCCTGCCTTCCCAACCCTTCTGCCTTTCCCAACCCTTCTGCCTTTCCCAACTCTCCTGCCCCCTTCCCAACCCTCCCGTCCCTTCCCAACCCTGCTGCCCCCTTCCCTTGCTCCTGCCTGGGCTCCCTGCTCCAGCCTGGGCTGGGCTCTGCACCTGGATGTCCACCTGGAGAGTTTAAAAAGAATGATTGGAAAGCAAGATTCTCCTGTGATAAATCTCTCCTGGTGGTGAAGTCGTTCTCAGGGCACAGGAAACATTGGATCTTGGAGTCTGGATAAAAAAACTCCAAGTTCCTGAGCTCTGCTGGTAAAACCTCCAGGCTCCTTCCGAGCTCCCAGCTGTGCTGCTGTTGAGGGCTGGTGCCACACCCGGGGACTCTGGTCTGTCTCAGAGGAAGGTTTTTATTCCTCTCCAAAGCCCGTGGCAGTGACAGCTGCCCTTCTGAGTCCCTGGTGCCTCCCCTCACCTTTTTTCTTTGCTTGATTGCTGTTTGCCATTGCAGCCACACCTGCTGCGCCCAGGGGTGACAGAAATTTCTGTGGGAGTTATTGGCAGCTCCAGCTCCTGTTTTGGTGAGAGAAAGGGAAGTGCAACGCTGGCTTTTCATGTGTTCACTAAGTCCCCGTGGCAGCTGCAGTTTCCCGTACCAACAGCAGTTTGCCCCCTTTTCACCCTGAGAATTTCAAACGTTCCTGATTTTTCTTTCATGTTGTCTTGTATGCAGGGCTTTACACTCAGGATGAGACAGGCTCCCATGCAAAATTGATGTTTTCACTTCTTGCCAGGGTTTCGAACTCAGAAAGGTTTCCCCCTGGCAGTTCTGCCTCCAGGTATCACCAGCACATCTTCTAAAGTTGTGAAAGCCCCTCTATATTTGATGTCTTGTGGACTTTCACCAGGTTTCAAAGGGAGATTGTATTTGCTGGGCAAGTTGTCTGTAGAACATAAAATATGAGTGAAATTGTAATTTTATGGCAGCTACCATGGCTGTGTCACGAGCACTCTGTATCCTCCACAGCCAGATGAAAAACCAGTGTCTACAAACATTTGATTGACTTTTTTTTTTTCTTTCCCAGTTAAGCCAGGAAAAAATCCTCAAAATTATGAACATGGTGAAAAATAAAGAAGTGAGCATTGAAGGAGCTCTGCATCTGGCACAGAAGGAGGTGTATGCTGAAAAGGTAAGGCCACCCCTTTGATGTATTTTGTAGTATATTCAGGTTTTCTGGAGAGCCCTGCTGAGATGAGGAGCGTGCCTGGGTTGCTCTCAAGGATACAATCCCAGTTTGGGAATCACAAACAGCCCAGTTCCCAACCAAACAGGACAGGAAGGACTGGCTGGTGCTGCCTGTGTCCTGTGGGATGGATATTCCATGGAAATGCTGCAGCTACACTGGTGGCATTACCTGGATTAAGGAGTTCCAATCCGTACCAGGGTTGTTTTTCTGAGTGCTGCATCAAGCAATGGGTTAATGAATGTGGGGCAGAATCACAGAATTGCAGAATCACAGAGTGGTTTGGGTTGGAAGGGACCTTAAACTCCTCTTGTTCCACCTCCCTGCACCTCCCACTATCCCAGGTTGTTCCAATGTTCCCATCCTTGGACATTTCCAGGCATGGAGCAGCCACAGCTTCTCTCTTCCAGGGCTTCACCACCCTCACAGTAAAGAATTTCTTGCTCATGTTTAATCCAAACCCGCTCCCTGTCAGTGTGAAGCCCTTCCCCCTTGTCCCGTCCCTGCCCTTGTGAATAATCTCTCTCCCCATCCTCATTAACGTAATTAACAAAGGTCAGGAGGATGTTTCCATCTATCTCCACGTGGAATTCTCCTGCAGAGCTCCAGTGCTGTTTCTGTTCACAGAGAGAGATTTCACCTGAGAACAGCTGGGTTTGGGTGGCCAAACGTTATCCCAGCGTGGGATGTGTTGCTGATTTCTGTTCTGTTTTCCAGGATCCACAGGATTTGTTAACTGGGTCCCAATTTAACTTCATTATCTACAAATACAAACACTACCGGTGGCAGAAACGGATTTTGCAGGTGACTTTAAAAATCCTCACTTTTGGTGCAGTGTAAAAAAATTGCATTAAAGCAAACTTGTGTCGACAACACCTGATGATGATTTCCTGGTTCTGTGAAGTCAGGGACAAAGGTTTCATGGGTTTTTTTCCTGGATTTCACTAAAACTTCTTGTAGTTTGGACAAAAATTGATAATGAGCTAGTCGAAATTGTGCATGCTACAAGGTTGTTTTTATTTACTACATCTTAACTGTACAAAACATAATTTTTCCAGCAATATCCACCATTTTTTGGAATGAAAAGATTATTCGTTTAGACAAGAAGTGGAAAAATGGAGAGAGGTGTAGTAGATGTGGAAGTTATCAGGCTGAGAATCTGGATTAGTTTAATTTCAGTTCTCTAATTACCAGCAGCCTTCAAAAGCCAGAGATAATCATGAGAAAGGTTCTGCTTTGGAGGTTTCCTGCTATAACAGGAGGGAGGGAAAGGCCACAGTGTGGGCATCTGGTTGTGTGATATGCACGTACAAGTTTTGAACTTTTAACTTGGAACTGCTTTTCTAACCACCTGCATTTCAGAGATTGAAGGAGTGAGGAACTGGATGGGTGGTTCTGCCATTAGTCTGAGCTGAAGGGGAAGTTTCTGCACTGGCTTTTGTGGGACAAGGAGAATTTAAAAAGAAGTAATATTTCAGAGTGGTAAATTGATGCATATTCATCAAAAGAGATGTGTGGAAACACAGCTTACGAGGAATATCTGTTTGTTTGGTGGCTAAAACAAACACTGGGCAGTGTGGTGATGGTGGAATGTAATTTTTAAATTCTATTTATTCTGGTCTTTTATCTAAATGCCTTCACATGATAATATTGGGATGCTGCCTTTGCCTTTCAACGGAGATGGCCTGAAGTGATGCAGAATTTTCTATTGCAGCTTGATTTCAACACCAGGACCATTTTTAACATCGAGAAGGGAATCATTAAGAAGCAGTTCCCTTTCTCACAAGTCAAAGGCTGCGAGGACACTGAGAGGAGGCGCTTCAGCATCGTGTTCCACGGGAGGCAGGATTACGAGCTGGAGGCTGTGTCCCTGGATGATAAAAGGAAGGTGAGTTTGTAAAAAAGCCAGACCCTGCTGCAAATCCCAGCTGTGGGATGGTGGCACCCAGCTGGTCCCAGGCATTGCTGTGCACTGTGCAGGCAGAAAATGAGGCATGGCTTCATTCCACGGGTGTCCGGACACGGAACAAAGGGAATGTGAGCTCAGGGTGGAGTTTGGCCTCAGGATTTTGGCACGGTTCATAGGACTGGGGGTGTAAAGCCAGCTGGAGATGTAGAACTGCCCCCACTTCCATATCACAGCTTCACCTTGGATGGAACTGCTCTGGGAGCGTTAAAACAAGCAAACAAAGCTGGTGATGTGCGCTGCTGAGTCCTGATTGGAACTTTCTAAGCGCTTTTTGTTCTCTGTATAAAATATTTCTTAAAATGCCCGATTTTAAGGATGAATGAGGATCGTCCTCATGCTGAGAAAAGACCCACTGGTACATCTTTGAGCATTGTCTGAGATTCTCAGCTGAATCAATCGGGTGCTGCTTGGGCTTGAACTGAGCTGAACAGAAACTTTGTCCTGCACTGCTTTGTGTATGGATTTAAAAAGTTCTATTTTACAGTAACCCCTTCAGAGTAAAATTATATTCTCCTCACACTGACAGGTTTAGAGTTGTGAGCATAAAACCAAATTGCAGTTAAATAGTTTTGCATCATAGAAGGACCTGAGTTACTTTATGTTGATTTATTTTACCTATTTAGCTGTGGCTTTGTACTTGTAAAATCCAACTACTGGTGACTTATTCAAGGGAATTAACGTGGAAAATATTTTTTCTCTGCTGCCACTTGTTATCCAGATAATCTACCTGCTGAGCAGAGTTATCCAGAGCAATTCTTACAAGAGACCAGCAGATCTGTGCCCTGGGGGACCTGCAGAATGTGATGTGATCCACGAGGGGCTGCTGGACCTGCAGCAGAGCACTTCAACCTCCACTGAATGGGTGAAGTATGAACTCTGCATTTCGTTAAAATTTCTGATAGATGCATTTAGATTTTACCGAGCTGATAATTATTTAGTCTCTTATTGAAGTTTAAAGCCAAATCTGCACGAGGTGAAAGCACTGCAATGAGCTGTCAGTGCAGCAGTGGTACCCAAAAGCCCAAAATTGTGATCTGGAGCCTGCTGGGAGCATTGGCCACACAAATCTGTGATGGTGATGGTGCTCAGAACAATTCTGATGCTGGGACTTTGTTTCTCTTTTTAATTTTCCCTCCATTCTCAGAAATGCAGTGGTTTTCCATCTTTTGCTCCTCATTCTGCAAACAAACCACCCTTCCCTGAGACAGCTCCTAAAACACCTGGAAATTTCTTACACCATCAAAGGAGAGAAAGAGAGAGCAAAGAAATTCTGTCTAGCAAAAGCTAATGAAAAAAAATTCACATGGTAATTGCCTACACAGGGCAATTATCTCAAAAGACTTCACAGTTCACAGGAAATGATTTTAATTACTTTTAAAAGGCTCCCACTGTATGTCTTGTAAACACTATCCTCGAGTGTGTCCAGGATTTGTTACCTTGCAACACTGAACAGGTTTGTTAACAAACAAAAATTGATTTTTATTTATCTTGTGAAGCAAAGCCCTTGTTGTTTTCTTCTTGATGTTAATCCTCTCTCTTTCTCCTTTTTTTTTTTTTTTTTTAACTAAGAAGNTTTTTTTTTTTTTGGCAAAGTAAGTGATGGTGGAAGCACCTGGAGATCCGATTAAACCATAAGTCCCTGCTTTGAAGAAATGAGAGATCAATATCACTGCCAGCTCCATTAAACAATTCTTATCACTTTGAATGTTTGTGTGGGAATAGATGCAATTTATATTTTATGTTTAATTTCTTCTGGAGCAGCTGAACATATTTAAATTCCTCATAGAACACCTTAATCAGCCAGCCAGACCTTGAAGAGAGAGGGGAGGGAAAGAGAGGTTTGCTAACACTGCCAGGATGATAAAGAAAGGCAGAAACCCTCCAGAAAAATGAGAAGGCAAAAGCTTAAATAAGAATAAAACTCACAGTAAAGCCCAACCTCTTGTTGGGACCTTTGTTATAAACAGCAGGGCAGAATTCCAGAGGAGAGGCTGAAGCAGAGGATTCTGCTGGAATGGAAGCTCTGCATGGTCAGGCAATTTCTTCCAGGGTTAATTATAATTTAAAGAGCTTTTCCCCAACTTTTGGCACAGTGACTTCTGCTGGAAGCCCTCAAGAGCAGAATATTTGACCTTTTCTGGCTGAGTGACTCCTGGGAACGAGAGGGCCCAGGATGAGTTCCCATGGAATAACAGGATTTCCAAGAGAGAGGAATATTGGACAGTGTGATTGGGAACTAAATCTGGTGATTTGGTTGTAGATTGGTGGAGTGAAACCTGGGAGACACAGAAACCTCGTCACGTCATGCCCTGCTCAGTCACACAGGGGATTCCTTTAAAAGCTCAGAGTCCCAAAGATCCACCATCCCAAATGAACGAGGAGTAAATGGAGATGGAGGGACAGAGTGTGGCTAAAAAATGAATAAGCCTTGGGTGATTTTTAATTGATGGTCAGATTTTAGTTTTGGCTCTCACTGGGCATGGCAGGCTGTTCAGATTTCATGTCACACTTTATTTAGGTGCCAGATGAGAGCAAGAAACTCTCAAGTGAGAACATCGCAGAGATTTTATGCTTCACTATCGATATTTTTGAGTGTTCCGTGGAGGATGCTGTAAAATGTGGAGATTTATTGACATTAGGACGTGCTCTAACAAAGGCCAGGCTGTGTAAATAAGAAGTCAATGAGGAATGAGCTGTGTCTCCCTCCCTTGTCCTTCAGGTGCCTGGCGCAGCTGCGGGAAGGAGAATTGGCTTTGTACAGCGTTGGGCTGGGGGGAAGGAGCCCTGCAGCCCCTGCCACAGCCACAATTCCCCTGGCAGCTGGGAACGTGGGGCTCAGCAGGGACAGTGGCTGCAGCACCTTCTCACTGCACACCCCAGATCACCATTATCTGTAAGTACAGTCGGTAATTAACAATTTGTTAAAGCAGAATTGCGACGAACGAGCTCAGGCAGCAGAGGATCTCAGTGTCCCAGAGTAAAATAACAACACTGGGGGAAATGAGGCCACCAGAATGGCACAGATCACCCCTCCCATTGCTCTGCAGAGATTTGATGGGGATTTTCAGGAGGAATCCAAGGTGGAGCTGAGCTGATTCATTGAAATCCTGCCCACAGCAGCTGGTGGAGCTGTCGTGTCGGGAGCTGGGGAGGAGATGCCTCGTTCAGATGTGAGCAGGGTCTGAGTCCTGTTACCCCCAGCTGATACCTTTAGTTTTAACTTTCATATTTTTTAGATTTTATACTGCGTTAGTGTGTCTGTAACTCTGGGCTTCATGTACAGTGCTAANATCACAGCCAGGTGTGACACACTGCTCCCTCCCGAGGTGGAGGGGAGGGATCACGAGGTCACTGCACAGTCAGTCCACGGCAAAACCTCATCTTTCCAACCTCAAACGCGCGAGGAATTAACTCTGCAAAGTGCAGAGCCAGCAGCACCGGGCTCCTCTGACGAGGGCAGCTGCTGAGCATCACTCTGCTCGCCAGGAACCTGTGTTAGGCAGGATGTCATTCACACTCCTGGTGTTCACAGATGGCATTTCTCCATTCCAGGTTCCGGATACCCCTCACTGTCCAGAACTCCAGGCCAGAGGCTGCTGGCAGGCTGCAGAGGGAGTGGCTGTCTCTGCTGGAAGGGCACTGCCAGCCGGGCAGCGCTGCTTCCCTGCCCCAGCCGGGCTCTCCGGGCTGCAGCTCCCCCGAAGCTGACTACGAGGAATTTATTGTGCCTCCCAACGAGCAGAAAGAGGAGCCTCCCCGCTTTGGTGGGAGCTGTGCAAGGAGCAGCCTGAGCAAGGCTTCGGTGCCCCTGGCAGAGCCTGCAGAGCAGGGCACAGCCCCAGCAGCATCGGCTGTGCCACCTCGCACGGGCAGGGCTGAGGTGCCACCAGCCCCACCTGCCCTCCCACAGCCCTGCAGCCCCTCTCCAGCAGCCAGGAGAACCAAAGCCTTTCACTGGGATGCTGTTCCTTGTGACAAGGTGAGGATGAAACTGATGGTAGCTGTTAAAGGGGAAAAAAAACCCTCTAAGTATTGGAGCCTGTATCACACGGACAGTTATAAAAATCCAGCTGTGCTACAAAACGGCCTGGATGGCCTTCTCTGGGTTTGGATGGAACAAAGGGCCTCTGTTCCTCCAGCTTTTTGTTTACCCTGTGTCCCGCCTGTATTTTTAGATTCAAAAATCTGTCTGGGCATCGTGTGACCCGTGCAAGAGAAAAATAGATGTATGCAGGCTGTGTGAGCAGTTCCAGATCCAGGACACGGCCGTGCTTCTGGGCAGCGAGCCTGCAGTGAATCAGCACATCCTGCTGGACAGAAAGGTTGCACATAACTTCAGTAAGTGGATTCACAGGGGCTGGTGCTCCTCTCTGGGAGCCTGGGCTGAGCTCTGCCTGCATTTGCTGTTTGTGCTTTCTGCCATTCCACGGGCAGTGATCAAGGCTGTGTGTAAATCACCTTTTAATGCAGTGCTTTTCTCTTTATAAAAAACGACCCTGTGGCTCAGTTGCTCCAAGCGTGGTCGTTGATGAAGTAGAGATAAACCCCCAAGCTTCTTTTTTTGTACAAAACCTGGGTGTGCCACTGAGCTGTGATGCTGCTGTCTTGGGGCAGGAGTGTAAAATCATCCACGACACCCGTGAAATCAATTTAAGCCTCTGACTTCAAAGGCTTTTCCAGTGTTGTGGGCTGCAAAGTGCCCAGGAGCAGGCTGGGAGGCAGAACTGTGAGTGCTGTGCTGCAGTGGGGTCAGGAAATCCCTGCAGGGCTGGGTGGGTTGGTGTGAGAAGCCTTGGGGCAGCTCCAGGTCAGGAATTCCTGGCTTTTCCCTGCCCGGGGGCTCAGGCTGTGCACAGGATCCTGTTCTTGGACAGAACCCTTTGCTCTCCTAGCTCAGGTGGGATTCTCCCAAAAGCCTGACCTAGAACAGCCTTTCACAGCTAATGATGCAGCTTAACACCCAGTCCTGGCCTAATTAATAAAATATTGTAAAGATCTTTTAATTCTCTTGATGACAAGATATTAAAGGAGCAGCAGTAATTGTTCTTCAGAGAGCACTCTGATTTCTGTTGCAAAAACAGATTTCCAAAAAATGTCTATAACCTAGAGATGCTTTAAGAAGTGTTACACGTGTAAAGAATTTGGGGCAGTCAGTTCTGAAGTTTTAATGATTTCATCTTGATGAATATGAATAAGAAAAAAAATGTATTTTGGAGAGCGTGGAGAGTTTTAATTGGGAAATGTAAATGGAGATAACTTGGAATGATTGCATCCCTTGACTAACAATTGGAAGGGTTAAAAGGAAGAGTGATGGGAAAGTGCTGTTGCAGATAAAAGAATCTTGTAATAGCACTTTTATCTGCTAAATTATTGCAGTTTCTTTGAGGAAATGTCTTTCTTTTGCTTTGCAAATAGCACCATTCCTCCTTTTGATCCTGCTCCTCTTACAACGTTTTTCGCTGGGACATTCTACATCTGTTTCTTAATCTTATCCTCATCAGTGAGAGTTTTGGCATGTCCTTATTATAACGGACATCACTTAGATCAAAAGTTAATTTGATCCTGAGAATTCTGATTAATCTTCCTGCAAGTGCTGCAAACCACTGCCCTTAAATTAATGGATAAAAAGATGAAGCTGCAAAATGCCAGAAGGTTAAAAATTCTGGAGATTTTGAGTTGTGAACACTAGAGGAAAATGAGAGTTCTGAGAGATCTCCACACTAAATTCAAGACCAATGTAGGAGAAAAAAGACAAATAAAAGCAAAGTTCTCTAATGGATTCTTGTTGAAAAAAGAAATTTCTGCCACACAGGGAGCAGGTAAGAGACAAGAAAAACATCCTCAGATTTGTTTTTCCTTGACTACTGCAATGTAAATTTAAAGAAAATACAAAGACTGAGTTGTTACCTCATGATAGCAGCTGCTATTTTTTTTTCTGTTTGTTTGTTATATTTTTTCTTTCTTTTTAAAATTTGCTAAGTATAGATGAGATACTTCGATGATTTTCCTTCCCTCGAGCGTTTCCTTCCAAGTAACCCGAGAATCCTTTTTCTCCAGACATTTTTCTTAAAAGTTTCCGTATAAAACCGAGTGAGCTGAAGGACAAACTGTTCATCATCCACGAGGAGAGTGGTGGGCTCACAGATGAGCAGATTACAGCACTGAGAAGGTAATTTTGGGGGGATTTGTTTGGTTTTGGGACCTTTTGGAGAAGGCAGAATCTTCTGCAAATGGTGTGAAGTTTGGAAAGTTGGTTTGGAGAGGAGGAAGCGTTAAAGGAGCTTTATGGGATGACGGGATAATGGGAATATTTGTGTGTCTGAGTGCCAGAGGTTTGGGGGTTAAAGCAGAGTGCAGATTTCTGTAGCTTGGATGAAACTGAGCAGATTTCAGGAGTGGAAGCAAACTACTGATATGTGAAATTCACAGGAATTGGATTTAACCTTTTGGAATAGTTTGAGACGTAGAAAGAAAGGACAGAATTGGGATCCTAGAGCAGGATCTGTTCCACATCCCAGTCCCCATGTGATACTTGAGCCATTTTTATTAACACTTTTACATGGGAAAGCTTGATGTGTTTAGAAGCTCTTGCTTCAAAATGAGACAAAAAAATGAGTGTTTTGCTAAAGAAAACTGGGAAAAAGAAGACACTGGCAGAGGCAGTGAGGGAGTAAATAATTGGTGTTTCTACTTCTCATGGAATCTGTTTAATTTGGGCCTTAAAATCCTGATCTGAAACAGTAATTTTGGAGTCCTCAGGGTTATGTCTGTGCTTGGGACGTGATGTGAGCAGGAAGAACATGGAATTAACGTCATTCTGCGGGATGTTTTTTGAAGTAGGAAGGGACCTGGGCAGGACACTGGGTATTTAAATGTTTTTTTGGATTCTGGAGGGTGTTTCCTTGCTGCCCCAGAGCTCTCCAGTTTAACCCCACACTGGTGCACATCGATCAGGATCTGGTGGAAGGGTCGTGGCCCCGCTGAGGGGGGCTGCTCAAAATCTGACCCCAAAGCCTGAATGAAAACAGAAATATCTCATTGCAGTGCTGGAATTGGGCAGGAAATAACTGCAGGGGAATGTCCTGGATGCTGAGGTGCTCTCCAGTGCCGCGGGGCTGTTTCTGGAAAGGCAAAGGGGAAGGAGATTTCTCCAGCCCCATTTCCCTGCTCCCACCTGGGTGCAAAGGGAAGCACTGACCCCACTGTGCTGCTCAGGATTCCATCCTGACCCTGCAGGCTCAGCCCGGGATCTCCAGGCTGCTGGAATTGCTGTGGCATCACTGATTTATGGCCTCTGGGCTCTTTGCCATCAGACAATAATAATAATAATAATAATGATGGCAATGAAGCTTGAAATATCGTATCTTTTTCCTTGAAGTCTTTCTTTGGTGGCAATGATGCTGAGGGAATATTCCCAGCAGTGGAATGTGTAAGGGGTATTGATTGTTGCATTGCTCTGTGTTGTAGAATTTCAAGGATTCCAACAACGTTCTGTGGCTTCAAGGATTCTGTCCCTAGGATTATTATTTAGTGCCAAAATCGATGAATCCATGTGCAAATCTTGCACTGAGAGGAAGATTTTTTTTTTCCACCCCAAGAGTTTTAAGTGTGACTGAAACAGCTGAGATGCATCTCAGAATGAAGGCTTGGATTCCCAAGGCAGTGGAAAATTGAAGGAGCAGACAGATATTTTCATGGAATATAAATTTCCAATAAATCTCAAATTTCTCTGGTACGATGCTCTGAGGTGGACTTGGCACGACACGAGGAGGGCACTCAGCACTTCTGGAGACCTTTCCACTGGGTTTAGGTGTCCCAGTGGGAAATTTCACCTTTGGGAACTGTGGCCTCCAGTTGATTGGGAACCCATGGGCAGGACAGGAGCCCAAACAGGGCTGGAAATTCCTCTCAGTGCGAATCGTACCTGTCGGAGTGTCTGAGCCAGGGCACAATGTCTAAATCCTAAAACTGGAGAGTGAAAAATACTTAAAGCCAAAGCCAAAATTCCATTTTCAGGGCTGTGACCAGGGAGCAGAGTGGCCTGCTCATGCATCCATTGGAAGTGGGGGCATATTACTGGAAACTTCAAGACTGAATTTGGTACAGAAACCTCTCCACCTCTGAATGGTTCTTTATCCTTATGTCTTAACAGCAAAGCACTCCATGTCTCTCTAAACTGCATTTTTTTTTCAGAGAAATGAGAGGTTTTTTCATTGTTCAAATTCCATTAGAGCTGCATTCATGTAAAAAGATATTTATGGAGTGCATTCACGTGGTTTTGTGCCTCCTTTCCCATGGCTCCCATTGTTTAATGCTTTAAGCTTTAAACCTTGCAGATAATCTGTTAGTTCCATTTTCTGTGCGTAATGCAGCTCAAGAATTGTATGGGGTATCAGACTTCTGATTAAATGAAGATGTTTGCTGTCACCTTTTAAAATACGTTCTATGAATTTGCTTAAAAACTCAAACTATTTTTAATGATGAATAAACACCCTTTCATTTGCCAGCAGTTACCATATTTTTAAATGAAAATTCTTTTTTTTTTTGTTGATGGCAAAGTGTGCTGAAAGGATGACATTGTAATCTGCTACAATATAGAGTTAATAATTCAAACCCCAGCAATTTTACAATTGAAACATCATATTAATTATTGACAACAGTAAACTAAATCTCACTGTTTGTCCTGTGTTTAACGTGCTAAAATATTTGCTTTTTTCCATCTTTGAGTAAATTCCCTGACTTTTACTGGAAATGTATAGCTCTGCCCATGAATGTTTAATCACTCTTGCTGCAAATTGAGAAGGTTGTTTGGAGAGAAAGAAAAGAGAGTAGACCTGAATACTTATTTCAGCTTCTTTACTCTCCTCACATGTGAGCCCTGACATCGATTCCATTTTTCTGAAGAAATGCTGTGAATTCCCCCAGTGATCCCTCAGACAGGAAGATCTCCAAAGGAAGGGAGCTGTGCTGCTGTGTTTGTTTTTCCAAGTGGAGGCACATTTGAAGACATCAATCTTCTAAAAACCTGCGGCCCTGGGGGAAATTCTGTGACCTTGTGCAGAAGGGAGGGACTTGTGGGTCTGTGTTTTGTGCTGTCACTGTTTAAACAAATCAAAAACCCTGTGAAATTCATGGTAAAGAAGAGAAATTCTCCCAGGGTGGGATTGTTGGGGTGTCTGTGCAGGGCCAGGATGGACAGGATGAGCCTTGAGGGTCCCTTCCAGCTCAGGACATTCTGGGATTCTGTGATGGCAGAGATAAGAAAGGATCCAGCCTCTTTGGAAATCAGGGCCTGAACTCCTCTGTCTCGTGGTTTTGCCTTTGCTAAAACATTCTGTGTCAGTGTAAATTGTCTGTGGATGTGCAGGTGAATATTCTGGCTGTTATTTTCAATCCTGATGTACATATAAGCATTTCCAGGTACCCAGAGGCATCTGCAGATCCCTTTGGTTTCCCATCTCACCGGTGGTTCAAATGCCTACAAAGAATAAACAATAAATATGAAACACATAAACCACACAAAATGCAGGAAGTTCCAGGGCGAGGAATGGAATAATTCTTTTAGCAGAACGCAGAATGGAGAGGAAGAGGACATCTAATTTTAATTTTCTCTTTACAGATATTTGCCCACCCCCAAAGATGCAGAAAGGTACCTGTCCTTCAAGGGGTCTTGCTCAGAGCTGCACGTGGTTGACCAGTTTATGTTAGAGGTGAGGAGTTTCACCATTAAAAGACACCACATCCTATTTTTAGGACATTCTCCGAGCTAAAACCACTACAAGAAGCTGTTGTTTAGAACTTAAATTTACAATCTCCCCCAGAGTCAATACGAGAGGATTATTCTGATGAACAGTTGAGACAGGTAGATAACAAAAAGAGAATTATGGATCCCTTTGTGTCTCCAGGTCATGCTCCCTCCTCTCCTCCAGAGTAGGAGCTGCTTTATCCTGAGCTAAATCTAGATTCCCAAAGTCTAGAAGTTATAATCTATAAAATTATTTGTATTGAACCATTTTTGCTCACAAGAAAGGATTGTAATTGATTTTAGTAATGTCTGCCCAGGAGCATACAGGGAATTTGCAGGTATGTGCCAGAGGGTCTCCACACGATTAAGACCAGAATAAAATGAAAAAAAGAGCACAGAAATTAGGGAAACAAAGGCACAGCTGAATTGCTCAATAAATAATGAAGGATAGATGCATGTTTCGGTATAAATGTGAGTTTTGGTTGCTGTTCTGTTCAATTCTGTGCAGATGTGTAAAATCCCTCAGCTGGGCCAGAGGTTGGATCTCCTGCTCAGCGTCCGAGAGCTCCCTGAGAGCATCAGAGATCTGGAGCCTGTAAGTACCAGGAGCCTTCATGGTGTGTTTGTGTCAGCATCTGCCAGTCTGGTAACAGAGGCCCAAATCACCTCAGGGCAGATTGCAGAGATTTGTATTTGGGGAGGATTATTTTTGTGGGTTTTTTTCCTTTTTTTTTTTCATATGTGCATTTAACCTTATCCTTATTCCACCAAGGTTCAAAATAATGGGTGTGGTAGTAGAATAGACTTCCACAAAGGAGGGAGAAAAGAACAGGAAAAAATCTTCAAAATTTTATTTGGTGCTGTTAAACTTTCCTCCTTCTTTGGCCAGTGATAAGACAGAAGTGAATTAAAATTCAATTCCCTTTGTGGGGAGGTTCTTGCCCCATGAGCTGAAAGAATCAATCTAAGACATGGAGGAAGTTTATTTGACAAATCTCAAAGAGATTTATTGTTTCCTGAAGGCTGAAGGAGCTGTTCCCCCTAAGGATTACAACTCTGGACTGAAATTTTTGGGAACCAGAGCTCAAATCCCTCTCAGCCTTTCTCCAGGATGACCTAAGGGTGGGGGGATGCAAATAAACCAGGGCCAGTCTCATGACTGGATCCTGCAGTTCCAAGCCAAGCCTCACCTGCCAGGTTTTGTCCATGCTTTGATTCAAAACAAGGATTTCCACACCATGAGAACGTTTCAGAGGTTTTGCCCTCGTTCTGCATGGGAATGAAAATAAAATGTGAAAGTCCTGTGAGACCAAGATGTTCTCCTTTGTCTGGCTGTGATTAAAGCCACAGTAACGGTGAGAAAAGCTCAGAACAGGAACAGATGGAAAGCACAGGGGAGATGCAGAGGTTCCTGACCCTGCCTGGTGCAGTTACACCTTTGCTGTCCTCCACTGAAGCCAAATATTGAATATTTGGAAGTTATTCTATGCACTGTTTGCTTTGATGGATATTTAATGTTGACTGAAGAGCTAATTAATAACCAAGTATGTTCTTATGCACACTAACACCTATTTTTAAACCACAGAATATACACCTAAAATCCCATGGGACAACGTGAATATTGGCTTTCAGCACCCTCTGGCCCTGAGCTGTGCTATAAATACTTTGACAACAGCTTTCAGCTCTCCCATGTGCTTCATCCTCTGCCTGTTTTTAAATTTGTGTGTTGGTGATGGATGAAAAGAGGTGTAGCGCTAAAAAAATACAGATTTTCTAAGTGAGAACAAAATCACCTCCTGTGCCTAAAGCCCTGGAAGGGAGGTGGCTTCTTTGGGAAAAATGAATTACACTGAGTTTGAGTACAGGAAATGATTATTCTTCCTTGTGGAGAAACTGTGCTAAGAATTCTGATAAGAGAATTGTAAATAAAAGAGGTGTAAATAAAAGGGAGGGAGATGAAGGATGGAGCTCCAGACTCTGCTTCCCCCGATCCCTGAAATTTGGGCAAGCGAACAGCAAAACGCATTTTGTGCAGGGGAGGCTGAAGCAGTTTTGGCAGGGCTGGCTTGGCAGCCAGAAAGGATGTGACTCCTTCTGGGGTGACTGTGCCAGCACAGCTCTGTCTGGGGGAGTTTGAGCTTGCTGCAAATCCCCGAGGGGTTGGACAGGGGGACATCCTTGGGCTGGGGAGTGGCTGCGGGTGGGGACGGTGAGGGTTGGCACAGGGAGGGCACAGACAGCACCGATTTATCCCCATTTTCAGCCTGTCTGAGGGAAGGTTTGTGTGTTCCAGCTGATAAACCAGAATATCCAAGCCAGCAAGCAGCTGCAATCCAGCCCAAAGTTTGTTGCTGTCTTGGAGTACATTTTAGCCATGGGGAACCATCTGAATGAAAAAGCTGGGAAAGAGGCGGCTAAAGGATTCCGATTGTCATCCCTGGGCAAAGTGAGTAAATATTTTCTTGTAATTAAAATCATTGCATTGTAAGGTTTGTTAGCCATTAATATGAACTCTGCCTGAGTGTGGAGAGAGGCAATAATTCCTAATGTGGAGCTCACCTCATTTTTACCACCTGCCCTTGGTCACACAAGAAAAAAATGCTGTTTAACAATGAATTCTCTCATGTCTGTGATAACGAGCTGTGTTTCCCCATCTCAGGCAGCAGCACTGGCTCTGTGGTGCTGAATACACCGTGTCTCTAATGAGGTAGAACATCAAAATGCTGCCTGCCCTGATATGAAAATCCCTTGGCATGAAGAATTGTCTGAGCTGCAGGCCCTGGTTAGACACCAGATACGAACCAGGAGTGTGTGTGAAACAGCAAAATGAAAAGGAGTTTAATTCTGTTGTTTTCTACTCTTGCCAAATTTACCTGGGATCTATCAGCACCTCTGCCGTTCCTTTCTCGTGTTTTATTTATCTTTGGAGGTGTGATGGCTCAATGTGTCAGTCGTTGCTCTGCTCTGTTGCAGCTGCCCCTGCTGAGGGGCAAGGAGAGGACGTTCACCCTTCTCCACGCCCTCGTGGAGCAGATCCTCCTACACGAGCCCGAGCTGGCCACGTTTCCTCAGGAGCTGACGGAGTTTGAAGCTGTTCCTGATGGTGAGAGAAGGCACGGGGAGGAAAAAATCAACAAATAAAAAACGAAGTCCTTCAACTTCTGTGCAAACTCCCGTGCTCGCTGTATAAGTGATATTTATTATCATGTTTTTCCCCTCTCTCTTCCTTTCCAGCGTCCATGAAGGGCCTCAGTGCTGAAGTTGATGGTATGTAAATGTGATTTCTACATTCAGACAGATTTTCATGCGCTGTGCAGTCATTTGGAACAGGTTTTCACTGCACCTCTGTAGTTTGTAAAGAGAGTTAAAGGTTCAAAACATCGAGGTGAAATGTTGCCATGGTGATGCTTAACCTGCCATGTTGCTGTGAAGAATTGAGAAAAAAAAGAAGAAATACTGAAGTGTGTCCGGGTGGTTTAGAAATGTAAAATACTGTACTGGCCATGGTAAATGGAGTTTAGCATAAAACACAAAAGTTAAGTGGTACAAGTGCTCCTTACAGTGCTGGCTGTGAGAGTGTCTGGGAGCTGGGAGTGGGAATGCAGCAGGAGGAAACTTCCTGGAGTTCAAGAACTTCCTGGAGCCAAACTGGTTTCCTTCTCTGGAAGAGACTCCAGCACCAGTGAAGTGCGCAGGAGGGACAGAACAAGGTTGTTCAAATGGAAGATGGGTTTTGGGAGGATGGGTTTTGGGAAGATGGGTTTTGGGAGGATGGGTTTTGGAAGATGGGTTTTGGGAGGATGGGTTTTGGGAAGATGGGTTTTGGAAGATGGGTTTTGGAAGATGGATTTTGGGAAGATGGGTTTTGGAAGATGGATTTTGGGAGGATGGGTTTTGGGAGGATAGATGGGTTTTGGAAGATGGGTTTTGGAAGATGGGTTTTGGAAGATGGGTTTTGGGAAGATGGGTTTTGGGAAGATGGGTTTTGGAAGATGGATTTTGGGAGGATGGGTTTTGGGAAGATGGGTTTTGGGAAGATGGGTTTTGGGAGGATGGGTTTTGGAAGATGGGTTTTGGAAGATGGATTTCCAACTCCCCATGGAACAGTCCCATGACCTGTGAGCTCAGTGGGTTTTACACTGAACCCTTTGAGTGCTGAGAGAGGAGTGTCAGTGGGTGGAAATGATGTTTATTATGTTGACATTTATAAAAACCTGTGTTTTGAAGGTGTGACACAGGTGTTGGCTCTAACTCCAGACCAATATTCCCAATTTCAGCCTTTGATAACAGATCTGAACGCTGGCCTCTCTCAGCTTTGGTTTGGCAAACCCTTGCACCCTCCTGGGCCCTGGGGGTCAGCTCTGGGAGGAGCTCGAGGCTCCTTCCGTGTGTTTTGTCCCGCTCCAAGAAATTCCAATCCACCTTTTAGGAGACACAAATAACCAAACATAACAATATTTACCCTCAGTCACTCGTGGCCTGCAGGGATAATTCAAAATCACAGAATATTTTAAAGCCACTTTTGGAAAGTGCTGGGCAAAGCTGTAAAATGGGAACCAGAAAATGTTGGGAGATGTCCAAAGAGGTGCCTCAGGGGAGCCAGATGGGGTTGAGTGAACTTTTCCCTCCGTGGATTCCTGCTGCGCCCAGGGCAGTCACACCAGGGCAGAGAGGAAGGAGATGCACCCAAATCCAGGGAGCCAGTGGATTTTCCCAGTTCAAGGCCCATCCTGGAGCTCAGTGCTGCAGGAAGTGCCCAGCACAGGGCAGGGAGGTGCCAGAGGAGCCCCCAGAGCCAAGGCTGTGTCTGTAGGGCACTGTAGGGTTGAGGTTTCGGTGGACGGTCGGGACGGATGGTGATGAGAGATCTCTATAGTTTGGTTTTAGAGCATGAGGTTTATTGGTAAGGGTGTGGATATAGGGGCCTTGCCTGGAGCTGCCAGCCCAGCTTGAAGCAGGCCAGAAAGGCAAGAGAGAGCAGAAAAGAGAGTGAGCTAAAAGAGAGAAGGAGTGAGAAGTAAGAAGTGAGAAGTAACTGAGATTCTCGTGTACAACACAATAAATCATCTTCTGTGCTGAATATTCTGATTTTCATCAACCAATCTAGTACAAGACACAAATCCTATAGCATTTACATACGGCCTATAAGAATCATTGTATTACCATACTGTGCTACATTTTAAACCCTAAAAACCACTCTTTGGACCCTTTCTGCCAAGCCAGCAGGGTCTGCTCTGACCCTTGGACCTGTTTGCTAGCAGAAGGTATTTGTTCAATCAGCGGGGATTATCTTCAGTCAGCCACACCATTGTTTTCCAGTTGTTCAGTAACTGAGGCCTGGTATCTCAAAGTATGCCTTGATTTCTATTTCACCTGTAGTTTCCATGTTCTCAGCATCTTTGGCCAGGCAATAAAACTTCCCTGTTTCATCTTCCCCAACATGTGTCCTCTGTCCCATTTCCCAGCAGGAGAGCTGCCAGGATTTCTTACCGTTCCACAGAGGACTTTTGTTCTTTTATCTTTAAAGGAAGCCAGGAGTTCCTACACAGAAATGTGGGTTTGGAGGATGTTATTCCCGTGGCTAATCCCAGTGCTCAGGCTAGGGAAGGGCAGATTTGTGGCTGCTGCATTGCCACGCTCTCGACCTCTTCGTTATCCTGCAGCTCCTGGGATGTGATCACATTTTTTCCATGAGAAAATGTCTCTTTCAGGAGCCCTACCTCACACCAGAATGTTAATACTCTTAGATAAATGTATTGTAGACCCACATTCTCTTATATTTTCCCTGTGCCCTAAGTTAGACAATTGCAGCCCTTTGGACACCTCTTCATGCTGGTGAAATTCCTCCTTTTCTTTCCCTTTTTTTAGTTTTAAAAAAAGAATTGGAGAACCTTATCCAGTGCAGGAGGCTCATTAAACCCAGAGCAAGCAAGGCAACACCCCAGGAGTCCCAGTTCTGCAAGGAGCTAAAGGTAACTCTACCACAACCTTCTCGTGGGCTGGAGTAAGGGATGAGTAACCTGGGAGTTTGTGCTGACACCTGGGAACCCGGGGAACTTGAGGGAAAGTGGCTTTTTATTCCCTGCTGAGAGTGTTTCGTGTTGTAATTTGCAGTGTGGGAAGGGCTTTCGGGGTTTCTGCATCTCCTATTTTTCCTTCCCAGGCAAGTGGATGAGGAGCAGGCAGCCCCAGGGCTGCCCTAGAGAAAGATTTTGGGATCATTGGGATTTTAGAGTGAATTTGTGATAATTTCTCCTGCCCTCAGAGAGGAGGGAAGAGAGCAGAGAGCAGAGAAATCACAAAATAGGTTGGGAGGGACCTTAAAAGATCATCCAGTCCCACCCCCTGCCATGGAACACAGAATCATAAAATCCTGATGATCCACGAATCATCTCCAATCCTTTAGGCTGGAAAAGCCCTTTAAGAGCATTGAATGCAAACCCAGCAGAACTTGGATGTCCCCAGGTGCCACATCCCCTTCTTCTGAACCCCTCCAGGAATGGGGACCCTGCCACTGCCCGGGGCAGCTCTGCCAGGGCTGCACAACATTTTTGGTGGAGAAATTCAGCTGGGCCAGGGCTGCACAACCTTTTTGGTGGAGGAATTCAGCTCTGCAAGGGCTGCACAACCTTTTTGGTGAGGAAATTCAGCTGGGCCGGGGCTGCACAACCTTTTTGGTGGAGAAATTCAGCTCTGCAAGGGCTGCACAACATTTTTGGGGAAGAAATTCAGCTGGGCCAGGGCTGCACAACCTTTTTGGTG
>VZTG01008314.1:140314-181158 GCA_013397845.1 Melanocharis versteri | reverse complement strand
TTTTGGTGAAGAAATTCAGCTCTGCCAGGGCTGCACAACATTTTGGTGAAGAAATTCATCTCTTCCAGGCCTGCACAACATTTTTTGTGGAGAAATTCAGCTCTGCCAGGCCTGCACATCATTTTTGGCAAAGAAATTCAGCTGGGCCAGGCCTGCACAACATTTTAGGTGAAGAAATTCAGCTCTGCCAGGGCTGCACAACATTTTAGGTGAAGAAATTCAGCTCTGCCAGGCCTGCACAACATTTTTTTTAAAGAAATTCAGTTCTGCCAGGGCTGCACAACCTTTTTGGTGGAGAATGTCAGCTGGGCCAGGGCTGCACAAGCTTTTTGGTGAGGAAATTCAGCTCTGCCAGGCCTGCAGAACATTTTTGGTGGAGAAATTCAGCTCTTCCAGGGCTGCACAACCTTTTTGGTGGAGAAATTCTCCCTGAAACGCAATCCAAACCTCCCCTCGGGCAGTTTCTGAGGGCTGCTGGAAATTCAGGTGTTCCCACTCCGTGTGGCCATGTTCATCTCTGCTGTCCCACACATTTTTGGGCTCTCAGGAGTTTCTTTCACAGACACCAAGTTGTTGAAAATGTGGCCGTTACAAACAAGCCAAAATGAAGGAATTTTATTTCCAAACTTCTTCCTAAGGCCCAGTTTCTGCCCTGTAAGAACCTGAAACTGGGAGTTTTTGCTGGCAAAAAGGCCAAATGTGCTGGAAATCAGGACCTTGTGATGCTTCTCGGGCTCTGCCACTTTTAATGGATTTAAGTTTTATCATTTTATAATACAGTTAAAATTATGTAATGTTAATATTTCTTTTTTTTTTTTTTTTTTGTCTTTGATGTCTTAATGCTTGCAGGGGAATGTTGTGCTTCTCTTTTGTGAAATGTGAAATTTTTATGACATGGAAATTCTGCCTTGAATGGTCTTGTTTTCGCTGCTGTTTAATTCCTGCTTTAATCGTGTGCTCCTACAGCAAATTAAGAAGTTTTATTTTATTACAGGATTTAATTCAGAAATATGAAGGGGATCTCTCCCAGCTGTCAAAAAGATGTGAGGAAATGAAGAAGCTTTATAGCAACGTGCTGGTACATATCATATTAAAACGCAATGAAAATAAACCTACATTTTGTTTTAAAAGGGAAGAAAGGAGGGGAAAGGAGTGCAGGAAATTCCCACTTGCTTTAGATTTATACTGGCTGTAGAAACAGAAAGAAAACTCTATTTTTAACAGTCAGAGATCTTAAGGAAGGGGACAGAAATGAAGTGGTAACCTCTGAAACTGGAAAAATATCTTGGTCCTGGGATTAGGACATTTTTGTTCACATTTTCTTTAATGAATGGATTCATCTACCAAGCTGCAGAGCCAGAAAACTTCAGGATTTACTGATTTTTCTCCTCTTCAGCTGGAGATTTTTAGTTCAGCCAGAGAGATTAACCCAGGTTACCAAGGCAGTTCAATGACAGCCCCTTAAATTCCTTTTATTTGGGATATTTTGGATCTCAGTTCCCTGGAGATTTCAGACAGCTCAAAGTTTGCTTTTTCCTCCTCTTCCTCTTCTTCTTTTACCTCTTATTCCTCTTCTTCTTTATATTAATATTAACAATAATGGAGATATTTAACTTTTCTCTACTTTTTAAAATTCATTGAGCTCCTGGATGTGGTTTAGATCACGCAGATACACTAAAGTTAATTATTCTTTTATTTCAAATTTCCAGGTCAAGTTTGGGGAGCCACCAGACCTGGACTCCCAGGAGCTCTTTGGATGGATATCTTCATTTATCAGCGAGTTTAGGAAGGCCTGTGCTGAAATCACACCATAAGAACACAAATTTTTGGAGAGGTGAGGGCAAGAGGAGTCCAGGAAACAATTTTTAATTGGTTTTTTTCTTTACTGATAAGCAGCACATCGCCAATCTCACCCGTACAGCAGAACACCTTGATTTTGAGAAATATTCCATTTATAATGTGTAATTTTAAGTGGTATTTAACCTGTAATATCACAGATCACTTATGAACCTCTCAATTTTGTGCTTTAGTACCTTGAGATTCCCGTATATTGAGAAAAGAAACACTTTTGACCTTTTATAATTTCTCTTTTCAGTCTTTTCCTTTGAATGCCCCATCTTCTGATCCAGTTTTAATTATTATTTTCAATGAGCAACTTTCTGTGTGGTGATCTAATTTCTAAATAATACTTTAAACATTTTATAATGAAATGGGGAGCTGTTACACACAGAGGAGAATATTTAAACAAATTCTTGTTTATTTTGTTATTAAAACATTGCAACTTTAGTATGTAATGTAAAAAGTATCTGGCTGAGTGTTTTATTTTGCATTATCCCCCCTAAGTAGGACAATAAAATATTGCTTTTTATGGAAAATGTCAGGTATTTGCCATAAATGCTATAGAAATTAATCAATATATAAGATTTGCATTGGCAGGAAGAGAAAAATGTCAGAGCAGCAAAACAAAAAAGTGTCATGAAGCATCTAAGTAATGGATATGGGAGGGAATTATCCGTGGTTTTCAAAAGAGGAAATATTTCTGTTGTGTTTGTTGGCTTTTGCATATTTTTAATTAGAATAATTATCTGGAGCTCAATGGGTGTGAGGATAAGGAGGCCTGGAGATGCAAAGACAAAATGGATGTGTTTAACATTAAAAGCAGAAAACAGTTGTGAGAGGGCATTGATAAAATCTGGCATTTTCCCTCCCAGCTTTGCAAACAGCGTGGGTTGAGAGAAAAGTGAATTTCCTGATTTATTTTGGGCCTTTCTGCCCCGTGTTTGGGCTTTGACGGGGATGCTGAACCCTCTCCCTGACTTGAGCACGGAGAGGAGCTGGGATTAACCCCTCTGAAAGGCTTGGGTGCACTCACTGCTCGGAATTCCACCATCCCAGCCCTCTCCGAGCTGGAATTTAACATTTCCCTGTGCCCAGCACGGCCTTTGCAGCTCTGGGTGTGACCTGGAGTGTGGATGCTGAAAGCTTGGTGGCAGAGAGATTTTTCAGTGTCTGCCTGTGTCCGTGAGCATTCTCACTTTCTCACGGAGCGAGCTGCAAAACAGCCAGAGAGCTTTTGTAAATAATTCTTCTATCTTGCACCTGTGAGGTGTTTTTGCACGTTGTTATTGTAGGACTGAAGGTCTGTTTAGGAAATGTGTGTTTTTAGGATCTAGCCAATAGCCCTGGTGGGTGGTCAGCTAAGATCCAATGGCTTTTCTATAACTTAGAGTATAAAACTCTTCGGTATATAAATAAAAAAAGGCATTTCTATCTAGTTACTCCTGAGTTCGGTTCTCGCCTTCCTCCCCGGGCCGTGTCCGTCATTGCGACACTGGAGCAGCAGGAATTCAGGGGAAGGGCTGGGACAGAGCCTGGCTGCTCCAATACACGGAATTTCAGTGCTGGGGCAGCCAGGGACAATCACCAGCACTGCAGGGATGCTTGGACACTGCCTGGAAAGTGGGGATGGAAGATTTTTTCCATGTCCGAACCAGAAAAATGTCTCATTTTGGCTTCCCAACAGTTTTGTTGAGACTGTGCTCCCAGTTAACCTTCTCAAGGCAAAAGGAATAAAACAGAACCAAAATTAGCACTCCTGAGACTTATTTTACATGGGAATATTTGCAGAAGCAAGTCAAGTGTTTAATTTTACACACAATTGGCTGTGTTTGCCTCGAGTCAGCAGCAGAGCAGTGATATCTACAGGATTTACAGCTTCTAGCCCTCATTTCTGCCTGAGAGAAGAAAATAGAATCCTTTTTAATTCCTTGCAGCCCTATTCCACAGTGCCCTGCCCAGTGCACGTTCCTGCCCTAAAAACACCACTGGCAGCTTTTGATGAGTGTGATTACAGCTCCAAAATCTGAATTCTCTTCATTTCCATGGGAATCATGGCAAATAATCCTGGATACCAGTGCCACTTCCATGGTGTCAGGATCCCTGCACAGCATTCGTGATGCTCATGATAAATTTCAGGGTTTTTTAGCTCCAAACTCCTGCTAAGTCTCTTTAAGCTAAAGAATTTTTTCCCTTTTTTTGTTTTTTCCTCATTACTTTCCCCCCTCCCCAAGTCTTTTTTCTGCATTATTCTATTTAACAGCTTGTACTTGTTTTATAGCTCAGCTGGCACAGCCTCTCCCAATTAAAAATATATCCTGCCCAGTGGTCGATATCTGTGCCTTTGTGGGAACATCCTGGAGCATTAATTAGAAAAATTAACGCCTAAATACCTCCTTGGCATGAGGTTCTGTCCCCTTCAAAGAGCACAAAGCTTTCCTGTGGAGTGGGAGACGTTTCCATTTTCCCAAATAAGTGTTCCTTCAGTGCCTGGGAGCTTGAGACTCCTGATTTATATAAAAATAACTAGACCTTGTTCCCTACATCATTCTTTATTTCTTAATTTATTTAGCGTAAGGCTGGGGTTTTTCAAGTCTCTTAAGTTGTATTATTGTGTTTTAGTGGTATAAAGAATACAGTTTTTTACACCTCAGTATTTATTTGGGATTATGTAGACGAGCTCCAAGTCTCCCTGTGGAGAATGTCCTTGGAATCCCTCCTTAGCAGGTGATGATTTTATCCTGCAAAAGTCGTGAAAGCATTGGGTGATGCTTCTCTTTGTGGAAAATATTAATATTAGGAGCAAGCTGACCTGCAAGAACTGCAGTATTTTTACATCTGGGTTGTTTTTTTTTCCTACAGAGCTGATTTTTGGCATATTCTGGAATATGAAATCTTAGTGAGGGTGTTATAAGAAGTTCTGCTCAGTGAAATTAGTCTCAATATTCGGCCGTGGGTCAGATCTGCACTGATTTTCCTCTGCTGACAGCTCAGCTGTGTCACAGTCACTGGCTCCCGCAGCAAAAGGAGATTTCTTTCCGTGGTTTGTTTCCTCAAAATGCACTTTTCTGGAAGGGTGAGCAGGAGCAGCAGGAGCAGGGAAGATAATTCTGTATCTCATATCAGACAATGCTGGCCTTCAGCAGAACCGTGCTCAGAGCAGCCCCACACTCCAGGCTGGGAGCTCCCAGAAGAAATCCCTGACTTTATCCAATCTCTCAGAGTATGAATCTGCCCCAGGAAATGCTGGAAGAAATGGAGCTCGTTCAGGCACAGGTCACTGAAGGGATCTGAGCTCCCACAGGGGCACCACTCGCAAGGGATTTCGAGAATTCACAGGTTGAAATACAAATATCTTTCCCCAGGGGCAGAATTCTCCCAGGGTTTCTTCAAACCAATAATGTAAAGAGCAGAGATTATCCAGCGCTAGGCTCAGTGGAAAAAATTTAACTTCCATAAACGACAGTTATATCCCAGGGCAGTGGCTGAATTTTGCTTTCCAGTTTTCCTCTTTTTTTCCTCCCCTTTTCCTATTTGAACTGCAGGCTCCAAGCAGAGCGCTCCTGCTAATTTGTATAAATGAGCAGTAAAATTAAAATTGTGCTCACTTGGAAGGTGTTCTGTGCAGAAAAGCTTTGATGCCACTTGTGAATGCTGGTTTCTGGTTTGAATTAATGCCTTTCCAATCCAAACCAGTTTTAGGAGAAGAGGAAAATGGTGTTAAATAAAGAGAATAAAGTGGGGTTTCTGAAAGGGCACCTGTTGGGTGCCCACTGTACAACAACCAAAACCTGAGAAAGTTGGAAAATACCTCTGTGCTCAAGAAGTTGCTGCTGTTGATGGCTCAGAAAAACCACAAACAAATTTTAAACTGCTCATTTAAAGAAGAACCTGTGGAAAGCTTCAAGCCCAGGGCTGCTCCGATGAAGAGCTGAGGTGACTCCAAGAGCTCCTGGGCAGATCCTGCCCTGCCTCACTCCCAGAATTTGGGATGTGGCTCTTCCCAGGAACACGATTCCAGTCCCGGGTGAGAGGCTCAGTCAGGCTGCCCAAATGCTCTGCTGATAAGTTTTCCCCCCAAATTCAATGTAAATATTCATTTTTTCACCATTTGGAATGTACTGAAAGCTGAACCAGCTGCTTTATTCCCGGAGTAACAAAGAACAGCAGAGCCTTTGAAAGCTCCAACTAATTCAGGTATGAACACCTTGTGAAAATCAGATTTTCTTCAGCACTAACTTGAATCCTTCACCTCCCAGCATGGTGTGATGTGTCTGAGCAGCACAGAGGTTTCTTGGCTGTACACTGAAATGATTGCAGGCATTGCTAAATGAGCTTTAAGTCTTCCCACTTGCTGCCTATTTACCCAGGGATGAATTTTGCCCACTGGGAATATTTTATTCCACGGCAGTCAGAGTTAATTAAACAAGAGACAGCCACAAAGTAGCTAAATATTGCTTTAAGCTCATTTGACAAATAAGACATTTGAAACAAAAGGTTTCAGATGCAGATTTGAAGTCCCTGGATGCAATTTAAAAGTGCTGCAATGTATTTAAAAACATAAATCACTGACACTTTTGAACAAGGGTAAATAACTGATGATCTCTGATGTGGAGATGTCATTTATCCATAAGCACTGACCTAAAAAACCCCCCAAACCCCAAAGGTTATTGTCCATAGAGATCAAGCACTGATGAGCACATTTATACCAAAATTCTTTTTGTAGCTCCTAGAAATTTTCCTGAACAATCTCTATAGGACTTGGCCTGAAATGGTGTAATTATAAATAGAAATTTGCTCGACTCAATTCCAATCCAGGAACTTTTCTCAGTCAGTAAATAACTCCCAGATAATATCCCAAGTTGCTGTCATTAATGCTTCCATTGAAGCTTGTTCCTTGGAGTCCTGCCTTTGGAAACAATCTGATCTCTCACTTTGCTGGCAGGAATTAAGCTGATTAGGAAAATCAAACCCCATCCAAACCCTTTGGATGATGGATTTACTGAACTTGCCCTGTGGAAAGACAACCCTGCTGTGATGACTCTGCTCTCCAAGCCCTGGTTGCAGTGGAGGAAACTCTCCACTTCCTCTGCCCAAAATGCACAAAAATTGGTGTTTTAGGTGTGTTTCTGTCCATTTGTCTCTCCCTTTCTGCAGGCAGGAAAGCTGTGCTGACACTCTCCCCAAAGGGCTGGAATTCATGCGAAAAATAACTGAAATCCAATAGTAAACCACGAATTAACTTTTGCTTTATAACGAGTTTTAAATGCAAATTCCTGCTTTAAAAGCAGTTAATGTGTGTACTTGATTTTATGGTCTTAATCCACATAACCTCTGTTTTTACAGGAGGGTTAAACATGTAAATATTTCCTGGAAATATTTTGAATAAACATAAATAGAAGAAATATCAAGCTATTTGTGGATAGTTTCGTGAAGATTAATGGTGACATTTGCTGGCCCATTGATGTTGCAAACCACTCACTCCTACCTGGGGTCTGGGAAGGAGCAAAAAGAACCTCCAGGGTCACATTTTGCTCTCACTTTTATGTGATGTAAACCCAGACTAAGCCTTGGACTCAGAGCAACAGCAGAACTGGAATATTCCCAAACATCCATCAAGGAGTAAGTGCTGCTGGAAGGACTGGCAGCATCTGCTCGGGAGAATTTCAAACCCCAATTTTCACCTGGTGCTGGGGGCTGGGGTGTGCTCAGCTCTGGCCTGGCTGCACGAGAAATGCTGAATAAAGACCTCAAATGCCAGAGCTGTCAGCAGATCTGAGCAGTTCTACCTTTCCACATGCTGGCATCCTGCTGACTCATTTTCTTAATCACCTCTAAAATTCACAGGGAGTTGGAAAATTCTGCTTCCTGAGGAGGCCATCAAAACACAGATTTATCATAGCAGAGCGTCAGGGAAACTAAAGCAGCCCAACAAATATCAGTAGGATATTGTTTTTCATTGTTTCCTCTGTTCTGCTGCTGCAGAAAGTTTAAAAAATACTTGCAGATGGGATGGATTGAGGAGAGGTGCATTAAAACAGGCAAACTACAGAAAAAGCTTACTTAAAAAACCAAGGAAAATTGGATTTTAGATTAAAACAAAGCAAGGAAAATCTAGGCTTGAGTCTGCATCAGTGTGAATGAAAGACCAGAACCTCCTATTCATTGTAGTCACGTGCAGAGCTGAAGATTTCCTTGTATTCCTAAAGGACCTGTTTACATTTTATGCTCACGTAAATGAAGTGAATTTTACTTTATCAAATATTTACAGCCTGTTTTTAAGAACCACCGGGCTCATTAGCCAGGTGAATTTGTCTTGGGTTTGGCCAACAAACTGTCGGAGCAGCAGAGAGCCACGGGCCAGCTGTCCGGGAGCCAGCAGGCAGATGGAGCTGCCAGCCAGCCCAGGAACCACAATTCCAGCCTGAAAGGATGCCAGAGCGCAGGGAAGAGCCTGGCCACCAGCACACGTGGGGGTTGCCATCAGTATTCTGGGATGGAATCCCCACATCCCTCATCTCCTGGTTGGGGTGGGCTCGGCAGTTACTGCTGGGGGGGCTCAGCTCCCTGCAAAAACACCCAGCACGCAGCAAGCTCAGCCTGACAGAAGGGAAACGTGATCAGGCTGGAAAGAGAGGCGAGGAGAGGAAGGAGGGCTCTGATTCCGAGGGGTTAGAAGAATTCCGAAGGCCTCCAGACACAAGCACAGAGCTCAAAAGCGTGAGAGGAAGTCTGAGGCAGATTATTCCTCCCTTTTGTCAGGCAAATGACTAATTATACACAGCAAGATGTTCTGTTTCCAAAGAGATATCATGCAGTATTGATGCAGAAATTGTATTTCATGCAGGTTTACAAGGCGAGAGGTAAAAGGAAATGTAAATGCAAACACGGTGTTTTATCCTGATTCTGCCTGTGGCTCTTCCCTCTCTCAGAAAGCTGCCCCAGTGCTGGGAGTCTCCTGTGAAACCGCAAAATTCTTCCAGCTGAAGACAGTTTTAGGCTTCCACAGTCAGTGTCCAGAAAGGGAAAGATGCTGTGGGCTTAATCTAACTGAATTTCCATTGTTGTGTGCTGTTGCTATTTATTTTACTCATTTTTCTTTCAAAGGAAGAAACACAAAATCCCTGGTAGAGGGAGATGGATCAATACTGAGAAATTCTTTGTCAGATAAAATAAGAACAATCATTAACCTTGTTGCTTACGAATGAAATGCAAACTCCACTTTTCAACTCAGCTCTCCCGCAGCATCCCCTGCAAACTTCCCTCATTTTGCTCAGCAATTAAAGCCCAGCTCAGGCACCCAAGCAAAGATTGTTACAAACAGCCTTGGAGCTCTCTTCCTTCTGCTTGGGTGGGAAAAAAGGAGGAGGTGTTCCAGGGTATGGATCAGGGGTTTTGGTGATGGGCACTCCCCAGGCTGCTCCCTTAGGCGTGGAATTGTGGATTCTGGATATTTTTTGCCCTGCTATCTCTTGGAGCAGCACATGGAGAAGGTCCATGGCCACGCCCCAGCTCTGCACTGGTGCAGGTGTGGGGTCCCCTGTCCAAATCCTGGCCCATTTTACTCCAGTGAAAGTCACCCAGCTCGGGGTTCCAGAACAGGGAGGAGCTGGAGCTGCTGGAGAGAGCCCAGAGGAGGCTCCAGGATGAGCAGAGGATGGAGCAGCTCTGCTGGGAGGAAAGGCTGGCAGAGCTGGGATTGTTCACCTGGAGAGGAGAAGCTTTGGGGTGACCTCACTGTGGCCTTGCAGGGCCTGGAGGAGCTGCAGGAAAGATGGAGAGAGATGTTGGACAGGGATGGAGCACCAGGAAAAGGGGGAATGGCTTCACACTGACAGGGGGCAGGGTTAGATGGGATATTAGGAAGAAAATCTGTAGAGACAGTCGATGTCATTGTCCACAACAAAACAAAATCGAAACCGAGTTTCTAAAATTATTGTAAAGTTTTTAATCTCTGACTAATGATTGATCTCTCAAAATCATCAGCATTTTCAAGTTCCAGCTGAAATTTATGTGCAGGTTATGCCCATATTTTCTGTTACTCGTGCAGGGTTTAAAGGCTACTCAGCAGCTTTAGGGACAGAAGAGATTTGAAGCAGGAGATATTGAAATAGTGTAGGACTATTTATACATTTGTATTTATTTACAAAATATTTTTCCCACAGCTTGGGATATTGGTGCATTCCTGGAAAACAGAAATATTTTTGCCTCTTGCCTGATCAACGGGATTGCTTAAAATTTGAGTCCGGCCTTCTGAATTTCAGGGAGTTTGATGCTTGCTAGGAAGAATTTTGGCTGCTTTATGGCTTCTCAAAGACTTTGCTGAGTTCTGCAGAATTAATTCTTTACCCTCAGTTCCCCACATCAACTGAAAACCAGTCCCAGCTCACATTTGCTTACAGAAAGCTTTGGTGCTCAGCAGAGAGTGGATTTGGGTGCTTTTTATTCCTCCTCTTAGTTTCCTGTTGCTGCTTTAATTTATCCTGGCTGCACCCAGAGCTGCCTTAGGCAAGCAGGCAGTGGAGCCTGCTGCTGGTTGATGGTTGACCCAGGACACATTTGTTGCAAAGCTCCTACAGGCCCAAAAAAATTGCTGTACTGAAAAGCACCTACCTAAAAATCGTTTGCTCGATTTCTTACAAACCACTGGAGTTTTTTGGTGTGGATGGAAATCTGTGCAGCCAATTCTGCTTCTGGGAGCTCTGTGCCATTTCTGCCAGTCCCTGAGGTGAGTTCAGGTTTCACCATGAGATTATTTCAAACGGGGCCAGGTGATGCAGGAAAGATCCTGTCTAGAAGCCACCACCAGCACCAAGCCACTCATGCTTTTCACAACCTCAAAATTCGTGGGAGAACTAAGCTGAGGTACCTGCTCAGCCTCCCAATCCTTCCAGCACATCACAAAAATAAATTAATCAGAGACAGAGGTGTTAAATCACACCATAACCATGTGGCAGCACCGTGAGGTGGCACCTGGCCACGTTAATCCTCAGAGAGCAGGCAGGAGAGCCCTGCCGCTGATCTCAGGCTGTGTTTTGGGTAAAGCTGTCCCCTCCTGCGTGCAGGGCTCGGGGTGTCCTGCCCCGATCCCAGCTGCAAACACCTGCCCAGGTGCCCTGGGAAACCCCCGCGGGGTCCGGTGCTGCCTTTCGGGGAGGCTGCAGCGCTTCCCCCTCCTCCTCCTCCTGCAAATCGGGGATGCTGCGATGTTCTGCCGCTTTCCCCTGGGCTTTGCAGCCGCTCCAGAAGTTGCCTGGGAGGACGGGAGGGTCCCTGGGGGTGAAACCCCGAGCGTGCCCCGCTAGGTGAGAGCTGGGCAGGTTCTCTGTGCCACAGCCGCTGCGGAGGGGGGATTTGCGCCGGGGACGGCGGGGGAAGACAGAGACAGAGAGAGAGAGAGGGGAGGGGAGGGGAGTGAGCAGCTCCTGCCGCTNGGAGCGGCCGCGGGTGCGGACCATGGGCTGGCGGCTGCTGCTGCTGGCCCTGGCGCTGGGCGGCCGCGTCGCCGCGGCGCAGAACGACACCGAGCCCATCGTGCTGGAGGGCAAGTGCCTGGTGGTCTGCGACTCCAACCCGGCCCCCGACACCAAGGGCTCGTCCTCGTCGCCGCTGGGCATCTCCGTGCGGGCGGCCAACTCCAAGGTGGCCTTCTCGGCCGTGCGGAGCACCAACCACGAGCCCTCCGAGATGAGCAACAAGACGCGCATCATCNCATGTGGCAGCACCGTGAGGTGGCACCTGGCCACGTTAATCCTCAGAGAGCAGGCAGGAGAGCCCTGCCGCTGATCTCAGGCTGTGTTTTGGGTAAAGCTGTCCCCTCCTGCGTGCAGGGCTCGGGGTGTCCTGCCCCGATCCCAGCTGCAAACACCTGCCCAGGTGCCCTGGGAAACCCCCGCGGGGTCCGGTGCTGCCTTTCGGGGAGGCTGCAGCGCTTCCCCCTCCTCCTCCTCCTCCTCCTGCAAATCGGGGATGCTGCGATGTTCTGCCGCTTTCCCCTGGGCTTTGCAGCCGCTCCAGAAGTTGCCTGGGAGGACGGGAGGGTCCCTGGGGGTGAAACCCCGAGCGTGCCCCTCTAGGTGAGAGCTGGGCAGGTTCTCTGTGCCACAGCCGCTGCGGAGGGGGGATTTGCGCCGGGGACGGCGGGGGAAGACAGAGACAGAGAGAGAGAGAGGGGAGGGGAGGGGAGTGAGCAGCTCCTGCCGCTGCTGCCAGAGGCAGGACCTGGCAGCTCTGGGGGAAGCTCCCAGCTCCGCGCTCCGCCGCTCCGAGCAGCCCGGATCTGCAGCTCGAATCGCCGGCAGCGGCGATCATGGCAGCGCCGAATGGGTTCATCTCTCCGCGACCTCTCGTTTCTCTCTCTCGGCAATAATTCACCGGAGGGCTTTTCTTCCCCCCACCTCCCCTTCTCACGCCTTTTGTTGATGTGGAGAGAGGGGAGAAAAGGGCGTTCTGGCCAGCGCGTACTTCACTCGGCGGCTTTCTGCGGCGTGTTTTAAAGAGCTCGCCAGAGGNCACGAGCCCTCCGAGATGAGCAACAAGACGCGCATCATCTACTTCGACCAGGTGAGCGCAGCGCCGCGCCCGCGGGGCCCGTGCGCATCCCCCGCGCATCAACAGGTGCCGCTTCGCCCCGTCCCTGCATCCCGGCTGGAAGCTGGGAATCCGCCCCGGGGCGGAGGGGCCGGGCAGCGGGAGCTGAGGCTGGGGGGCTGCGGAGGTTCCCCGTTTCCCCCCGGGTGCGGCAGCGGCCCCTCCGCACCTGCGGGCCCGGGAGAAGCGGGGACGAGCCCGGGATGTGCCGGGCAGCAGCGGTGGCACCGGTGGGGGACATCGCCGCGAGGGGCTTGGGGACACGGGGATCGCAGGTGCAGCCTGCGCAGGGTTTAGGCGGTTTGCGCAGCTCTTGAAGTGGAAGAAGAGAGAATTTTAAGCGAAAACCCTTTAAATTTCCCAGCGCAATTCACGGTCCGGCTCCGCTCAGCTCAGCGCCGATATTAACGTGCCGATCCCAACACTCGTTTTAATCGCAGCTCCCGTCCTGGGGCCAGCCCAGAGTCATTGAGGCTGATGGTTCTTGTTCCTCCACCCTGCTGTAGTGAGCAGTAAATTGTGCTGACAGCTGGAGCCAGATGTGCCACACGGCTGGCACTGTAAACGACCCTAAAACTCCACGGACAGTCCTAGAGGCTTCCGAGGGCTGTGCCTGGCACAGAGGAGCCTGGAAATAGCAATTAAAAATAAGGCGTAATTAAGTGGAAAGAGAGCAAAATGCAGTCATTACAGAGGATATGTAGCATATGGGTGATGCACTCATTTCATATGTTCTCCTCTGTCACTTGTCTCTGTTTAATTAAGCCCCAATTATTATTAGTGCTCGTAACAAGGCTCCCAGGCAGGTTTTGCTGGGATGTGTCGGGTATTCCAGTAGCTCAGCCTGGCTGTGAACTGGGAATGACTCGTGTCGTTCCCATAGCCCTTGCTCGCATTGGTACTTTGGGAAGGCAGTGGTGGCTTGGCCACTGCTTCTCAGCCAAAATCCGTGTGCCACTGCCAGAATTGGTGTTTGGATGTCATTTTGGGGGAATGATGAACAAAAATGCCTTTTTAAAAACGTGTGTGGAAGAAAGCACTTGAGGGTATGGTATAGTAGCAAAGTAAGAATAATTCCCACCTTAGTTTATTTGGAGTAAAGCTGTCCTATAAATACAACTAAATACCCATTTTATGAGTAATTCCACAGTAATTGAGAGAAAATGAATAAAGCAGCTTAGATGTAGATTAAATTTTTTCCATAGGTGAATGGTTTGTAAAGTTAATAATCTGTACTTTTATTTAGCACTCACTACCTGTACTAATCCCCATCCTGTATTTTTCTATTTGCAGATTCTTGTAAATGTGGGCAATTTTTTCACGTTGGAGTCTGTCTTTGTTTCACCACGGAAAGGAATTTACAGTTTCAATTTTCACGTAATTAAAGTCTACCAGAGTCAAACAATTCAGGTATGTTGATCGAGTATGATTATAAAATCTTTCTTTAAATTGTTTGTTTAGGATAGGATCTTGACTGAGCACAGGAGCATTTAACATGATTTTAAGGAAAAATGGGTTAGTTTACAGCAACCTGTGGTGTTGCCTTCCTAGCAGTAGAGTCATTAATTGGAAATGAACAGAAATAAGGCAGGATCCTCACCTCAGATAAATCACCACGGCTTCACTTCCATGCCATGAATATCTGGGGTGACATAAAGCATGCAACAGAATGAATGATCCGAGAGTAAAAGAGAGCTCTGAATTTCACTTAAATGCTGTTGAAGAGTCGTGCTTTGCTGCAGGTTAATCTCACTGTGTGGAACACAGGAGTTCTGGGTACCAGATTTGAGTATTTTTGGAAAAATTTGTGCCTTGGCACCTGGTGCCAGGTACCTGGCAATGCCCTCAGTGTGCTGAGGAGCAAGGTTGGTTAGATCCCTACAGGAATGTCTTCTAGGGAACCTTTACAGCACTTTAAGCTTCTTTTTTTTCACCATACAATGTATAAAAGATGTGTGATATATTAGAGAAAACAGGTAATTTTGCACTTTCTTCTGTAGCTTAATAGCAACGGAGCTGCCTAATTAAATACGAGAGGGAAAAGCCTTTAAATTCCTGAACATCCCTTGCTGAGCCAACAGCAAATTCCTTGAAGTAATTCCTTAATCTTCCTGCCAGATCACGCAGTTGCTGTGACACCTTCTGGCTTTCCAGAGCTGGAGGAACATCTGTGGCTTCCCTCCCTCCCTCCCACCCACGGGACCTCCAGGTTCTTTGAAGTGTCTGAGGCTTTCCCCTGCTCTCTCCTGCTCCCGGATGTGGTTTTGCATCTGCCAGGCTGAGCTGAGATGGGTTTCTGCAGGAGGAGTGCTCAGCCATTTCTCTGTGGCTGCTCTGGCTCTGGGTGCTGGTGAAGCTCGTGGGAAAAGTGGGAATGGTGGAGATGGGAGGGAGCTGCTGGAAGCCACGGTCCCATCCCTGGTGAAATTCCCCTTCAGTTTACAGTGGCAAATCCTAATTCCAATCAGGTCAATGGCAAAGCCTTAAATGAAACCTTGGCCTCATGAAAATCTCTATAATGAGCTTATAAGGTGTTTGGGGTGCTCAGAATGTGTTCTTCTCACTCTCCTGGGTGCTGAAGGTTGAATAGCTCTATGTCAGCCACTTTGGTGGATTTAAAATGCACATTGCCAAGAAAGATGCCAAGGCTTGAGCTCGGGAAGTCCAGCTCAGACTTTGGTGTTTCACAAACCAGGAGCTCAAACCTGGGAGTTTGGGGCTCGTGGCAGGGAATGTTCCAACCTGTGGCATGGCCTGAAATCTTTCATGGATAAGAGATTCTGAAGTGATGGATGGGTTTGCTTGGCTCCATTTTGGAAGAGTTCATGTGAGACCATCCACTACAAACCTGTGATGTGACTTCTGCCATGATTAAATTCCTGTCAGATGATTCCAGGGGAACCTGATGGAACTGAAAGAGTGAGATAAACCCAAGCCAAGCAATGGGTAAAGCTTTGATGCCCTTTTCCTGCGTGGTAAATGGGGAGGAGAACCAGAAACCTTTGCAGTGGTTCAAACTGGTTTGAGTGTCAGCCACACCCAGACTGAAGCCCCACTAAATCACCTGCAGGCTTCCCACACGAGTGATGTTCCTCTGCCCCCACAACATCTGTTAGAGCCATTAAATACAATTAAACTGCAATGGGTTCCCTGGAGACACCTGATTAAGTGGATTTCCCAGATTGGTGAATCCCAAATAAATACCAGCCTCTGCTGCCCTGACTTCTGCTGAGCACTAATTTATTCTGTGGTGACTCCCATTAAAATTAATGGCAGCATATGCAAGGCCAGCACAGTGGATGTGGGTAAGCATCCCATAATTCACCCCCTGCGACTGCATTCGAGCTGCTTGGAAAGGAAAAAGGCAGCAAAGCTGGTATTTTGCCATGGGGGAAATGACAAATGCCTGGATCTGCCCATTCCCCCAGGCCCTGCCCATCTTTATTTAGAGTTGCTGCTTTCAGAGCAGAGGCTGTGCTGGCTTGCAGGAGTGTTTTATAGGGAAAAAGGAGTCAGTTTATAAAGCTAAAAATCTGTTCTAAACTTCAGAACTGAGCTGCCACCAGTATTGAGAGGGACACACATTTTGTTCCCAGTGAAGTATAAGCTCCCAGCCCACTGTGATGCCTCTGACACCTCGTGTCACATCTCTGGGTGCGCAAATTTCTTGAAAATGTCTTTTTTTTTTTGCTCCTGTGTGACAAATAACTCCTGAGATAGGTCAAGTGATATAAACTGAGGTGATGCCTCACTCAGCTGCAGTTCCAGCTCACGAACATCAATGTGCTTGTGCCAAATAAATGCCATTATTCGTTCAAAACAACCCAAAAAGCTCTGAAGATTGGGCCCTTGCACTGTGCTTAATATTCAGGGGTATAACATCCTTGATGTTTTGCTGTTAATTAGAGCTTCTCAGGGCCTCTCTTGCAGGTGAATTTGATGCTGAACGGGAAGCCAGTGATTTCTGCTTTCGCCGGGGACAAGGACGTCACCCGTGAAGCCGCCACCAACGGGGTCCTGCTCTACCTGGACAAGGAGGACAAGGTTTACCTGAAGCTGGAGAAGGGGAATCTGGTCGGTGGATGGCAGTACTCAACATTCTCTGGCTTCCTGGTCTTCCCCCTGTAAAGTCGATTTTCCCGTGACGTTCATCCAGGTGTGGACTCATCCTTGCCTCTGTTACGTGACGATCATTTTGTCATCATGGGAGTGATGGTTCTTTGTTGCTTTCTCACGGGTGGTTTTGGATTCTCTCCATGGATTTTGGGCCCATCTGAACTACTCAGAAGTTCCACAGAATTTTGTGTGTTCCAATGTCTTTGGACTGAGACTAAAGCAGACAATAAAAGCCAGCGCTTAAAGTTACAGTCTAAAGCTGCCTGCAAGATTTATTCCAATTTCATTTTCTGGACTTACCAGACTCGTGGAAGAAGTGGATTTTCTTTAACTGTGAAAAGACTGGCACCAAGTCCTTCACGTAGGAGAGTTTGAGCCCAGCCTTCAACCAAGAGTTATTGTGTTGCTGCCAAAGACCTGTGTATTGATATATTGGTCATGTTTCTGTCCTGGGACTGCACTGCCATGACCCATCCATTGTCTTAGAAAGGTAATTCCTATTGCTAAGTGCTGCCTTGAGTTCTCCTCTGCCTGCTGTGTGTTGGATGGTTCACCCAAATATTTAAGCTCAGTCACAATCAAGTCCAGCCTCCATAAGTCTGAGGGGTTATGGATGTGTTTTGGTTGGATGTGGAAGGGGTTCCTCTTTTCCATGTGCTGATCCCCAAAAGGAAAAGCAGATTATAACCATTCAGGGTTAAAGGTGGTCATTCAGGCACAACTTTGTCAAACAGCTTTGCCCTGCAGGACACCTCACATTTGTTCTTCAGTTTTAATTAACGTGATTGATAATTCCTGCTTTATTCAACTCCTGAGGGATTCCTTTAGTCACAACCACTTTGTCAGCTGGAGATGAGATTCCCTTGTTTGTATTTCTGTGTATTTTCCAACCCTTCTGTTGTGTTAAAGCTCTTATCTGGTTTTGCCTTAACTCCACAGCCGTATAAAATTTTAGATCATTTGTTTAACAAATATGAAATCCAAGTATCTGGTACCTAACTTGGTACAAAAGCTTCCCAGCTTTTTGTACAGGTCATGTGAATTCATAAACTTATTTATTATCTCATTGTTACATAATAAAGATTAATATATGTTAGCTGAATTTCTGACCTCTGGATTCTAGGAGTCATTTCATACTATTTTTTTATTGGATGTAATTATTATATGCAAAATGGAAGCTTTTGGGATTCACAGAAACTGCCCTGGGAGGCAGGAGAACTGCCATGAGTCAGTCTGGCAGAATCCTGGAGGTAATCAGAGTGATCTAGAAATAACCTATGCATTTTATTTCGAAATAAAATTCAGGCAGAAGTCCTGGCCCCACTGAAGTCGGTGTTAAGAATCACATTGATTCCAAAGGATTTTGGATGAAACCTCTGCTTTAGGTTCTGCCATCAGCATCAAACTCTAGTGCCATCAGATTGAATATTCAATGAAATGATTTTCACATGAGCTGCTAACGAAACCTTCATCCCTCGTGCCCCAAATACGCTGAATTGATGGATCTTTGTGCCTTGCATATCATGAAGGATGTGGTTCTAAATTAAAAATGTCTGTGTACTTGCAAATGTTCTTGGGTGGAAGCATCTGCAGCAAGCTGGGAGCTTCCCTAAGCACCAGTTTGGGCTGGGATTTGCTGCTTTTGGGATCTGTTTCCAGTTCCTTCCCTTGCTGGCCAAGTGCAGTGTGTCCTGTTGATATTCCACTGACTGAAAATCTAATTCATGGCTGCTTGGTGCTCCTTGTAAAAATATCAGGGAATCAGTGGTACAGCACTGTGCCCAAATTCCTGGTTTTTCCTCACCCACCACACAGGATTTTTTGGGCAGTTTCAGGAGGATTGGTGGGTGCTTTGCACTCCTCTAAATCAGTTGAGGAGGTGATTTTTTAGCCACAATTTTGTTTCTGTGCTGACCACTGCAGTTGGGAAAGAAGTGGAAGGACCTGGCGAGAAGGTGAATGATTCACATTGCTGAAAAATATCAAAAAGTTATGATGACCAACCAAAATGTGTTACTGCTGTACCCCCAAAATGTGTGTAAATAAATACATGTATATCTAACCCCTCTGGAACTGCAGATCATAGTTTGCATGATGTTAGAAAGAGGTTACTTGTCCTAAGAGTTTATTTCAGACGGGAGCATCGGTATTTTGTATAAAATCGGTCAAATCTGCAATCTCCCCTCATCCATGGATATCTCTGTAATGTAAAAGAAGTGTTGCTACTGAGACAGAAGAAAAATGGCATTAAAGGTGTCAGTATAATTTCCGAATGAGCAAATGTATCCAACTTCTTTAATTCGTGAACATGGGATCTTTAAAAGCTGCCTTTAGCATCCAGCAATAATCCCGAATCAACAGAGCGTTGATTTCCCCTCAGCAAAACATTTCTGATTTCTTCAGAGTCATTAATGCTTATTTAAACTTGAGCTGGAGACACTGGGAAGTTATTCAATTAAGGGATGCAAGTTGGATGGAAAATGCTTCTAAAATCAGAATTACCAATTAATTGTTTTGCTGGTTTGAGGGAAGGTTTAAGTGGAGTTGCTGTCATCACACAGGGCTGAGCACTCTGAGGTGCTCTCTGGGGACAGGCAGCTCACATTTAAACATTTAAATAAGAGCAAATTATGGGCTTTAGACACAACTTGAGCTACCAGATCCTGCCCTCATTTTTGTTTTGTTGGCCCACACCAGCTGTGCCAGCAGGAGCTGCCCCCAGAAGAGAGAGGATGAGCCAGGCTGGAAAATAAAATTCCTTTTCCTTCTGCCTTCCCATGTCCTGCCACAGCGTTTTCCTGTCGAGAAGCAGCAGCTCAGGAGAGGCTTCACTTTTTAAAGGGTATTTGAGATTAGAGGTTTGATTGTTTTCAAAGAACTTAAACCCTGCATTGAGCTGCACTGTAAAGGTTAGAGCTGACTTCCTGATCCTCTGCAATTCCAGCAGACTCACTGATGTTGGGGAGGGCAGAATTCCTCCCCCTGCTGCACAACGGGAGGATCTGGACCCACACCCTTTACCCACTTTCTAAGGACACCTCATTTCTCATTTCTTTGGGAGAAATAAACTCTGGCTCAATTCTAGAAAGCCAAATAATGAAAAGATTTGAAGAATGAATCCCTAAAGCCCAGGAATGCGAAGGAACATCAGGCCTGTGTAAGAAATGAATTCTCCAGCGGCGTCGAGTGTTTTACTTTTTGTGGAGTGTTTAAATGGATTTCTACAAAAATAATAAAGGCTTCTGGAGGAGATAACTCCAAGCCCATCTATCTTCGTTGCCTTGAATTCAATAGTGGTTAAGTGAGATAGTCTGGGCTCATTCTGCTGCAAACACTGATTCAGGGGGCAGGATTCAGCTGTCAGCTCCTTTTTGTACGGGAATTATTTCCCTGAACGAGCTGGGAGGACGCTTTTCTTCAGGTCTCTGAGAGACAGCTGAGGGTTTACAGCTCTGATCACATCACAGTGTCAGGAACAGAAAATGTGCTGGGTTTAAAAGCCTGCCTTGCAGGCTGCAGCCCAAATCCCTGGGTTTTTAGAAGCTGGATTGAATATTCTGCACCTACATCTGCTGGAAAAGGCTTTTTTGTGCTTGTAGGTGTCAGTCCTGAAATGAGGTTTCCAGTAACGACAGCACCCAAGATAACAACTGTGAGCACCTCTAAATTCTGATGATTTGTCAGGAACTCACCCTGAGATGAGAAATTTCCCTGATCTGAGGGTTTCCAGTGAAAGGCTGCTCAGCAGAGCAGGACAAAATACAGCAAGCAGGTTTTGTGGAGAAAAAAGGTGATGGCTCACAGTATTTAAATTTTTTTAGATGCAGGGAAAAAGAGCAAAGCCTGATGTGCAACAGCACTCACGGAACTTGGAAAAATAACATTCAAAACATCACAACAGGAACACATTGTTTAAAGAGTAAATAAATCAATAACTGTTTAAGCACTGCAGGTTGGGCAACTTCAGGGGCAAGCTTATAAGCCGAGTTTTTTCCTCTGTAGTAAATCTGAGTTTAAGGTGCTCAAAAGGGCATTGTTGTTTTTTTTTTTTCTGGAAAGCTCAGCTAAGAAATTTGCTTTTCATGATGCCCCAGAGGGTCCCCACAAAGTAGTAAGTCAGCATACTTTTCTAGCTGCAGCTGATAACATTTATTGTTAATTCTTTAAACCCTTCTTTAAAAGAAAACAAGGCTGCAACCTGCATTGCACCCACAGGAATAATCTTTCTTTTCCTCAGTTTGGTAATTCAATTGTGACTTGTAAACTTGTGCAGCTGTAGCAAAAAAAAGTCTACAGTCAACTCTAATCTATCTTGAGGAGAGTGAAAAGTGCTTACCAGCACTGGTGTAGTAAATCCTGGCTGCTTTATTAAATAAATGTAGAATTTCACTCAGAAGCATTAAGGAAGAAGAGTTTTAAAATATCCGAACAATTTAGCACGTTCTGAAGCTGAATAAAGATTGATTGAATTTTGAGGTGAGATTTAAACTGATGACAAACCAAATCCCACTTCAATTCACTTGAAAAAACGTGGCCATTGTTGATGTTTTCTGAATGGTGAGAGACAAACCAGGCTGCTGGAGGAATTCCTGAGGATCACAATCTTCCTGTCACCGGAACAATAGACTCTAGAAAGATCCCAAAAGCTATTTATAAGTGTTAAATCAGATCCTGAGGAGTCTTTCCATAATCAGCACGCACGAAAGCAGGACAGGATCCAGCAGACAGTGGAGCACAGGTCCAGAGCTAAATTCTGGAGCGATTTCATGGATTTGGGTTCACTTCCCTCCATGTCTGAGCTGTGCATCTGCTTAATGCTTTGTTGCAGCAACAGCAGAGGTTTTCCAGGGATAGGTAATTGTCGCAGTGACGGACACGGCCCAGGGAGGAAGGAGAGAACCAAACTCAGGAGTAACTAGATAGAAATGCCTTTATTTATTTATATACAGAAGGGTTTTTATACTCTAAGTTATAGAAAGCCATTGGATCTTAGCTGACCACCCACCAGGGCTATTGGCTAGATCCTAAAAACACACATTTCCTAAACAGACCTTCAGTCTTACAATAACAACGTCCAAAAACATCTCACAGGTGCAAGATAGAAGAATTATTTACAAAAGCTCTCTGGCTGTTTTGCAGCTAGCTCCGTGCGAAAGTGAGAATGCTCGCGGACACAGGCAGACACTGAAAAATCTCTCTGCCACCAAGCTTTCAGCATCCACAGGTAATGCTTTGAGAAGTCATTTGACATGCAGGCAGCCAAGCAAATCCCTCTTGCTGGGCTAAACCAGCTCTCAGATGGAATCTCCTCCCTCTGAACTGGAGCAGTGTGGGTGAGTTTGGGCTCCAGACCTTCCGAGACAAAATCAGGGTGAGTCACGTTAATATTCACTAACAGCAGGTAAAAATCTGCTGTCTTTCAGCAAAGAAGGGGTGTGAAAGGTGATAAACACCAAACCCACCCCCTTTAGCCCGGCTGGGGTTGGGGGAGCAGATGTTGCTTTAGCCCCCCCAGATGCCAGCCCCTTCCAGCTGGGAGGAGCAGCGATCCCCAGGATGGGACTGGGGCCCTTCCCTGCCCTTCAGCTGCACCCAGGGCTGTTCCACAGGGCAGAATTCCCTTCTCCTGAGCCCCAGGGGAGCTCATCTCCAGCAGGCTCTGTCCTTCAGTCGGTGCTGGGGAGCCCACCCTCGTTTTGGGGGACTCCTCATTTTGGGAGACTCCTTGTTTTGGGGGACTCATCATTCTGGGGGACTCCTCATTTTGGGGGATTCCTCATTTTGGGGGACTCCTCATTCTGGGGGACTCCTCATTTCAGGGGACTCCTTGTTTTGGGGGATTCCTCGTTTTGGGAGACTCCTTGTTTTGGGAGACTCCTTGTTTTGGGGGACTCCTCGTTTTGGGGGACTCCTTGTTTCAGGGCACTCCTTGTTTTGGGAGACTCCTCGTTGTCCACCCAGGGAGAAGACGGCTCCCAAAACTTTGATCTTTGCTTTGTCTTGAGGCCTTTTTCAGTCTTCAAGAAAACTACAGTGAGATTTTGTTCCCAAAGCACCTGAGGACTTTTCCTGGGATGCTCCTAAATCCCTTTGACTGCTCTGTGTCTGGGGGGGTTTAAGAGCAGGGTTTGATCCTGGGGAATGTTCCTGCAGCACCAGGATCCTCCCTTTGGCCTGTGGGATCTGAGTGCTTCTATAGCTTTTGGAAATCTAAACTTGTTTATCATCTCTAACCATTCCTGCAGTTTTATTTCCCCAAATAACCAAATGCAGGAGTAGCAGCATGGGGTGGGTTACAAAATATACACTGGGTTAAAAAATATACATCGGGTTAAAAAATATACATCATCCTCGAATGTGTTAAAGGTGCTTTCTCAAAATTCCTACTGGCTTTAGGAACTCACCAATTCCCCTTGGCTTTCTGATGTTGTCTACAGAGTGAGGAGAGTGGATGCCATTCACCTCTGGGATGGTTGGGAACTGGATTATTGATGGATTTATGCAGAAAATGCTTTCTAGATGCTCATTCTTTACCAGCAGATAAGGAGAGCCCATTTAGGCTGAGAAATAGCGGTGTGGGTGAAGTTGTAAAGCTGCAGGAAACGACTGCACTGCTGGGGACTGGTTCCAGCAAGATTAATTCATGTGGCAATGAGCTCCCAGGTGCCTGGCCTTGAACACAGCTCTGGCATTAAAATGCAGTTAAAACAGAAATATAAAGACAATTATGAATGGCTCTCCGTGGTGGCTCTAGGGCTGCTCTTAATTCACCCTGAATTTTCAGTGGGAGGAGGCTGGAGATCCTTGTTAGCTACAGAAGTTAAAACCAGGGCTGAGGATCTCAAATAAAACAGGATTAAATCATCTTAATTTAGGCCAGATTCTAAATTCAAACCTCACATCTGTAGGAAATCTCATTAAAAACTCCCACCCTTAAAACACTGATGTGCTTGAAGGCAATGCAAAACGTAAAGCACCAACAATATATTTCTTTTTTCTCTTTGAAGCTGGAGAGTTTTGGAATAGGTCACAGAGAAAACGAGCACCAGACAGCACAGGGATGTTTCTTTGCCCCCAGCTCTCTTGCCAGCCGCTATTTTACACAAATATTAGAGAATTCCCCAGTTCAGCTGCATTTCCCCGAGCTCTGTGCTCGTTGCTGGGTTTCTGGAGGTGCAGAGGTGCCTGAGAGCCACAGAAATCCGTTCATGCACTGGGTGAGGGTCAGGGCTCAGAGGGCTCCAGACCTGGGGCTGCTCCAGCCCGGAGCTGAGGACTCGAGGCTGAGGAAGGGGAGCTGGAAAAGGTTCAAGGCAGGAGCAGGGGTGTCGCTGTGCACAGCAGTAAGGAGAGCAGAACCCACACCAAGCCGTAGAAAGCAAAAGTGTGTCAGACTTTATTTTGATTTTAACTTTTATACAGAGATATCTACATAATAGTGATTGGACAGTGTCATCCCACCCTTCAGGGGGATTGGCTGAAGCCTTACAGCTCCAGTTAGCAAAACATAAGATTAGAAAGAGAGTGAAAATGTCCCGGTTTATCTTTGTTTTCCTACACGGTTCGTGAGAAGGAGAAAATTCTTAGGACTGCACGTCCACACAGGGGGATCACTCACACTCACCTGGGGGAGTTAACTTGCCAGTCTTGGGGGAATTTGGGCTGTAAAAGGAGCAGAAGTGACTGAGAGTCTGGGATTGCAAACACAGCAAGTTCGAGCGAGTGTGTGAGGTGACAAGAACAGCTGCTACTGGTTTTTTTATTGTTTCTTTGAATATGACCTCAAGCACGCAAAAGTAAGAAAATTTCTACTTTATTGCATTGGTCTGGCCAGAACTGATCCACTCAAGAGATGATCTATGCAACAAATCCTTAAAATGAAAAGTTCTTACCTGATATAGGCCACTTCCTCCAGAAAATGATGCAAATTGCAGAGTGATGTGTGAAGAGAGTTCCGAGTTGCAGTCTTGAATTTCAGATTTCCAGGGGTGGGGGAAGTGAACTCAACACAGGGAGTCCTAATTCACCCCTGAGATTTCACTAAAAGTCACATCCAAATGCAAAACGGAATTGCTTCTGCAGAAATCGTGGGAGAAGATCATGAATATTTCATGCTGGGAGTTCAGCTTGATCCATTCTTATTCCAGTTTCTGCATCTTTAATGTGTGCTGGAAGTGTCCAAGGCCAGGCTGGACAGGGTTTGGAGCAACCTGAGACAGTGGAAGGTGTCCTGCCCATGGCAGGGGGTGGGATGAGATGACATTTAAGATCTCTTTCAATCCAAACCATTCTGGGATTTTCTATTTACAATTTTGCAAAGCTGTGGACAGCAAAAATCAAATTAACAGCCTTAAAAACATGGCCACAGAGAAATATCTTCTAATGAGGCCACAACTTGGAAACCCCTTGATTCAGAGAACTCGATTGTTAATTGTCCATTCTCCAACCAAAGCACAGGGACAAAATTAATCCTGATTAACAGAGAGATTTCAAACCACCACTGAGCTGTCAAAAAGTTCCACTCACTGCCTTCTGTCAGGGCTTTGTGTCTTAAATAAATATCGGGTTAATGTGACAAACTCCAGCCTGTTCACTAAATGCACCCTCCTCCAGATCCACAGCCCGGGTGAGCACTGGGGATAAAGAGCAGGAGAGGAAAGAGGGTCTGGGTTCAGTGCACAGAGTTGTAGCTACTCCCACGTGTCTGGAGTAAGGAACTGAGTAAAGGCAGCTGAGGAATGACTCCCCTGATTCATGGGAAGAGATCTCTTCTTATTTGAGAGGGATTGGAAGAGCTGAGAGGGCTGTGAACAGAGCTGAGCCAGGGAAAGTCAGTGATGTCAGGAGGAATATTAGGAGGAATATCCCACTGCTAACAGAAATGCCAGTGTTGGATCATCCTCTGCCTGCAGCCCAGATCAAACCAGGTCAAAATAGAAGAGTAAAAGCAGAAAAATAACATTTCAGGGTAAGCCACTAAAAGCCTTTATCAGGAACAGCTCAGGGCTGTTTCTCTAAGAGCCTCTGGTGGAATCCAGAGTGCTCAGGATCTTCAGCCACTGAAAAATGAAAAATCTTCAGTGTTGAGAAACACCAGTGAGAGAGTCTAGAAATCTGAGCCCTCTGGAAGTCATTTGTTCAGTTAAATGCTGAATTCCCTCCTGTCTTCTCCCTGTTTCCACCCTCACCGTGGATCAGGTCTTTAGGATTCAGTTCTCTGTTTTGATTTGGGTTAAAATAACCCAATTTATTGTGTTTGATGAAGCAGCAACATCTGCTAGAGCAGCCATGGGACTGTCTCACCCTCCCTGAGCCCCAGAGGAGATTTTGGGGTGAAACTCCCTGAAAAACCCCATTTGGATCCTGCTGGGATCGCAGTCCATCCTTAACAACATTTAATTGCTTTATAACTCAGCAGGAAATTGAGTTGATTTAACTCTGTTATAAAACAAGGCTGTGCTGTTATTTCTTTGCAAACCCTGGCTTGCTTTTGGAGCATTTAAAACGTCTTTTTGTAAATGTCAATTAACAGCTGACAAACGGGGAAGAAATGTATTTGCGCCACGATGATCTCAATCCTCACATCCCTCAGTCTTGGGATGTGTCATCACTTTTTACTCAAGTGTAGCTTTTGTTGGAGGCTTCCCTTGTTTGAGTTTTAATGAGAATTTAAGAATGGAATGAAAATATAATCCTGCTGCTTAATTCTGGCATAAGCCTAATCGAGTTTATGCATAACAAAAATGTCAAGGCTTGTATATTCTGCTGGAAGCCCTTTTTTTTAAGCAATGCAATTAATTACCCTTGAACATCCTAGAGGTTTATTGCTTCAGATAAAAGCATCCCGAGCACCTTCCTTACTATTATTTCTAGAAGAAAAACAGTGTAAAATGGAGATAATTGAAGCATCTCTGACAGACAGGTTGTTTTTTTTCTTTTAAGGAACTGCGTGGCTTTAACAAAGAACCTCCTTAAAGAAATTTAGGAGCAGCTGCTTTGCATAGAAAATTTTGGTTTGTGTCAGCCTAAGTCCTAATTTACTTTATTCTGTGCCTTTAAATAAACCACTGAACATTTCCATGGGTGATCTGGATGCCAGTTTAATTACCCCACGTCGCTTTATATAAGACTGATCCAACTATTAAACCAGAAATTCAGTGCTGGGGCGGAATGGTGCTGCTAAAACTGAAAAACATCCCTTTAGCTCTGTCAGCAATCGTGGCACAGCAGAATTTCCTTCCCCTGGGAAAGGGGTGGGGTGGGAGAGGTGCTGGATGGAGCTCCCAGCCCTTCTAGGGACACCCACAGAGCCAAATCTGAGAGCTGGGCCTTCCAGAACGGCCCTGAACTGGTTCTGACTGGGATTGGGATTTGGGCACTGATTTAATTCACTGCTGTGTGCATCTTGTGCACGAGGGAGGAAAGAAATCCATGGAAGTGTTACATTTAAATAAAAGCCCCCAGCAAATTGCTTTGCTGCAGGGAGTGTTTGCATGAGAGAAAACAAGGCCGTAAGCAGCTTTTCCAAACTCCTGGCGTCGTTTTCCTGATCAAACGTGTAATTCCTGCTGCTCGTTGTGCATTTTCATCATCGTGTCTGGCTGTCAGAAACTCACCCCGACTTTGATCAGTTTGATTTAAAAACAATGCATTTTTTTCCAACAGCCAGATTTTGTAATAGTTTTTTTATGGAGCAGCTTTTGTTTTGTGGAATCAATGCTATTGATTTCCCTTTAAATATAAAGATTGCCCGGTTCCAGGCTGGATGCAACAACAGCATTTCAAAGCTGAAGTGACTGCCTGGTTTGTTAAGGCCTCCTCTCAATAAATCACCTTTTGTTAAACCATTTTATCTAAAATGAATCCTCAAGAATTAGTAGCTTTTGATCCTTAATAGTGAAAGCTTTATTATGTGTTACACCAAAGGTTTTATCAGTGTTCAGCCACTGGATAAATTCTGGATTATTTTTGCTGATTGATGTTTATTTAAGTAAAATACCACTGAACAACTAAGAACAACTCAGGGCTCCTCCTGGCCTCACTTTTCTGAGCCTTTCCCTTGAAAATGTTGGAGGAAAAGGTCTAGAGCAAGCAAGTTTCAAAAACCTCCAAACCTTTCTTTCTACAATCTGCTAAGAATTTTAATTGAGAGTATTTAAAAAGATTAATAAATAAGAATACATTCACAGCCAGTCCAAGTTCCTCATCCCCCTTTTTTTTTTTGCTTTCCACCAAGGTTTTTCCTACAATAAAAGAAGCCAAAAATGAGAAAAATATCTTTACACTCTCCCTTTTTCATTTTGTTACAACTTTCTTTAAAAGAATTTACGAAATGTTGGACAGTGGTAGCGATGGGGGGAATCTATTCCCCAAATAACTCCCATTTTCCTCCGCGAGAAATTGAAAGGCCCCAAGTTTTTATTTCAAATTATGAGGCTGGAATCCAGCTGGAGGAAGAATGGCTGCTTCTTTCGGGAGTGAAACTTTGGAGAGAGCTTTAATGGGAAATATCTGAATGGATGCTGAGCAGCAAAGAGAAGGAGAAGAGAAAGGGAGGTGAAGCATTTGCCCACGTGCAGCAGGAAATGTCGAAGCCTGATTTTTATCCTCCCTGTGAAGACAGGCTGCTGTCTGCTGAGCTCAGGGCTCCTCACTCTGCTCCTCCTGCTCCTGAGCCTTGCTTTCAGCAGAGCCCAGAGGGCTGGAAAGCTGCTGAGGCTCCCTCTTCAAACCATTCATATTAATTAAACGCAATTAATGCTTCCACACGCTGCTCACTCCCGACAGGAGAGATTTGTAGGCGTGCCATGAGGTGTGAGTGCAGCTTTGCAGCACCCAAAACAAGGCCAATTTCGTTCTCAGCTACTCAACTTTGCACCAGAAAAAAGAAACCCAAAAGCCCCTTTCTGAATACCTGAATGAAGCTCCCTCCTGTACAGAATCTGAGACGTAAAATCCTTGCTCTGGTGCCGTGCAAAAAGTAAAATTCATGATAGGAAAATTAAGGGAAACAACTTGAACTGATAGATGAGACTCACGCTGCTGCAAATCAGGGACCCTTTCAACTCCACATGACACTCCCCACATAAAAACAACCCTGAATTAACAGAAGATTTGGTTCTGACAGAGTAAATTATCATGGCAATGTGAATTCCTGCCTGGTTTTGGTGGAGGTGGGACAGGCCAGGTGCAGTGCACAGGTTTTATCCTTTCCTTGGGGGTTTTTGCCTTGGCTTTGTCCCAGTCCCTTTGCTCCCTGCTGTCCTACAAAGAGCTGAGCTGAGCTGAGGATCCTCATCTGAGAATCACGAAAAAAAGCACCAGCAAGGCACAGAGTGGGAGCTGGGAATGTTCTCTGCACTCTCCATGAGCTGGGAATAATTTCCAGGCTGACCACGAGCCTTCAGTCCCAGGGACCACAGAACAGCCCCAGTGCTGACAGCAGAGTTCCAGCCCAGCCTGGTTCCGACAATTAACCCTGTCTTCTCTCATTTGGAATGTTCTGCCCGTTTTTAGGAATTCAGTGAAGCCACACGGATTTTTGCCACCTCGAGACTTGGGAACAGATGCTTTAGGATCAGGAAAAGAGCAGGAAAATCCCAGGAAAGAGCAAGATCCCGTTGCTCAGGAGTTTCTCTCACTTTCAGTCCATGCTTTTGGCTTCCTGTCCCTCCCGTTTGTCCTGAGCCCCTGAAAATCTTCTTTCCCTCACATCCAACCCCGTTAGTGTTTATTGCCTCCATAGCAGAACACGTTTGATATCCTATAATGCAATAAAAGCCAGCTGCTCTGTGTTTGACATCTGAATTGTGTTAAGAAAGGAAAATCATTATAAAATGAATATGGAGAGGCTCCACTCCTCGGGATCATTCCCTGCTGGAGGCTGCCCACGAGCCACTGGAGCCAAGGAGAAAGAGAGGACATCATAAATTCCACAAAAGGCTTTTTTCATGGTCACATTGCTGGAATGTAAGCAAACTCTTATTTACTTTGTTCAGTGCCACAATTAGTGAGGATCAAAGTGCCTGCAAGTGCGTTTTATACTGTAAATTATTAGGTAATTAACCTTAATGCACCCTGCTTAAAATCTCCAAAATAGCTGAGAACATCCTTCAAAAGCAACCATACACGACTGCATCGCTGCTTAATTATAAATAAAATGAATAAAATGAGCCTCTGATGGGATGTGAGGGATTGGGGTGGTGCTAACCGAGAGTGTGCAGGAGGAAGAGGGAGAAAAAGAGACAGAAAGAGAATTAAATCATCTTCCTTCAGAGCTAAAAGACAGAGATTCATATCACAAAGATGCAAATAAAGCAGAATTCAACCAAAAGGATGCTTTACTTGCAAACCAATCCATTTTATGATGTTTATTGTCTTCCATGAGGGATTAGGCTTCTTTTCTTTCACAACCCAAGCTGGTTTATTTTTATAAAAACAAGGATAATAAATGGATAAAACAGATTACCTATAAATAAAATGGATACTGTTGGAGTCTCTACCAAGGCTGCCATTTCTGGTGTTATGGCAGAAGTGGATTCCAGCAATGCCAGGCACTGTCAGACCAGAACTGGTGCTTTCACTCGTGTTTTCACAGAAACGAGATGAGTTTGTGATGCTCCACAGAGAATCCAAGCTCCCAAGAGATGGAGCTTGCACAATGCAACTGCGACCACTCAGACTTCCCTGAGCAACCCTGGGAGCTCCAAATATTTCCCACCTAAGGATTCCAGCTTAGGAATTCAGCAGGAGAAGGACAATATGGATTCTCCCTGCTGGAACATGTAGACACATGTGTTACATGAAATATTTTCCTCTGGATCTAAGGGCTTGTAGGGGAGAGGTTTTACAGCGTTCCTGGGTGTAGAAATTTGATTTAGGTTTGAGGCTCTGAGGTTGCAGCACCTGCCTATGAAAAAATCTCCTCCAGCCTTGTCAAAAATGAGTGTGCTGCTGTCGCAATGACGGACACGGCCCGGGGAGGAAAGAGAGAGCTGAACTCAGGAGTAACTAGATAGAAATGCCTTTATTTATTTATTTATATACAGAAGGGTTTTATACCCTAGGTCGTAGAAAGTCATTGGATCTTTAGCCAACCACCCCCCAGGGTTATTGGCTAGATCCTAAAAACACACATTTCCTAAACGATCCTTCAGACTAACAATAACAAAGTGCAAAAACACCTCGCAGGTGCAAGATAGAAGAATTATTTACAAAAGCTCTCTGGCTGTTTTGCAGCTAGCTCCATGAGAAAGTGAGAATGCTCACGGACACAGGCAGACACTGAAAAATCCCTCTGCCACCAAGCTTTCAGCATCCACATGCTGCCTTTTCACTTCGGCCTTCCAGCTGGCAGCAGAAAGAACCTAAATTATAACTTATTCCCCAAATAATATTAATATGAGAAACGCATTCTTTTCACAGCCAGGGGAATTGCTGTGACACTGTATGCAGAAAAGAGAAGGAAAACAGGAAAAGGACACGTCCAGGAGCAGATCACTGCTTATGTGAGGGTTTTAAACAGCAGCCACGGGTTGGTTTTGTCTTGCCTGGAAGGGAGGAAGGAGGGCCAGGCCTGCTGACACAAATGAGATCTGTCACTAAATTGAGGCATTAAAATAACACTTGAGGATTTCTGTGTGCATGAGCAGAACTGCAAGGGCTGTTTGGCTCTTCATGGGTGTGGATGACTCCTGCTGACAGTGATGTGACGGCTCTGATTTGTGCTGGGCACAGCTCAGGGAATGAGCTTTGTTCACGCTGGGTGGAAGTGGTGAAGCTCATCAGGGGAACGTGAACATCGGAGAGGAGCTTGAAATCCAGCACCAACTCCAAGCCCTGGATTTGCTCTCCGAGGCAACTGAGGGCTGCAGAGTTATTCAAACAGGGCACTTGTGGCTGCAGTGCCTCCCTGGGAGAGCGGGGATGCACCCCAGTGCCAGCACAGAGAGCAGGGAGGCAGGAAAATCCAGGGAACGAGGCTTTGTGGGGCAGATTATCCACTCCCTGCACTGCAGCCTCCACCCTGTGCCTGCACAAAACAGGACTCAAATATTGCACAGCCCAGGCTGGAAAAACGCTCCAAATAACTTTTATAAAAGTACTTAAAAAGCAGAAAGAAAGGGAAAAAAGAGAAAGAGAAAGGGTGAGGGATGAGGCTCAGGGCTGTTGGGTGGGGATGGTGCTGCAGGAGGAGGAACGGGTGCCCCAGCACCCAATGACAGAGGGATGAAGGCTCCCACTCAGTGGAATTCTGGCTGAAGGGACAGGAATGTCCTGCTTTCCAGGAGAGGGAAAAGTGGGGTGAAGGAGTTCCTCTGTTCTGGCTGGGCAGAGGGGAATCCTGGATCAAGGACAGAGGCAGATTGGAATAAACGATCTCAATTTCACAGGTTTCCCAAGCGGTGCAAGCAAACCAAACTACTCCAGCCCTCGGGAAATCTCAGGGCAAACACAGAGATCATCTTCCTCAGGCTTTTCAGTTCTTCCTGAAATCCAAACCCTCCAAGCAGCCACAGCTTTAAAAACTGGTGCAAACCAGCAATTCCTCCTAAAGCAGGTGCCAGCCACGCCGTGTTTGCCCTCTCTTAAATCAGCATCTCAGCTGCTCAGAGCATCACCCTCAGCATCCTCCCACCTCTGAGGGGAGCAGCTTTGGCCAGCAGTGTTTGTATATCCATGGAATAACTCAATCTGATTTTCCCCAATCAGAGCTCATCGACTTTTACAAGTCAAGGGAATAGACTTTTTCCATCTTTTTCTTTTTCTTTTTCTTTTTCTTTTTCTTTTTCTTTTTCTTTTTCTTTTTCTTTTTCTTTTTCTTTTTCTTTTTCTTTTGACTAAAAATGTCCACATTTGTGAATGGCAGTTCATCAGAAACACATTTTATTTCATGTAAACACTAAACAATAAGTCTGAGAGGGACAGAGCAAACAGCACAGGAACACTCACCACGATGCCTCAAAAAGAAAAAAAGGAGCTACAGAGCTTTGAAAAAAATCACCCAAATTGCTGAGAATAATCACCATTTCATGTTTGCTTATAATTATAATCTAATTATGAACCCAACCTTGCAACAGTTTTTTAAAGTAGGCAGTTAGCATTAAAGTACTTTTGATGCAATTATCTGCTATTGAGCTTGCCCATTATGCAGCAATTGCTACACAAATTTTCCTGTTTAAGCACCATTTTTGCCATTTGCAGATTTCAATTGTAGCCTGATAAACAAACCCTTGGATCCAAGATCAACAGTCCTGTTTTACAATCCAGTTCCCAAGAAACCACTGCTAAATATTTGATATAATAAATATTGACAGAGAAGCTCTTTTTATTGTTTCCTCTTGCAGTCAGATTGACAAATAGAGAGTTTTAGATATTATAATAACCTTGCCCAGCTTCATAATCATCCATCTTAAAATAAAATCTATTTAATAGATCAGAAGTTTACCCTTTAGTGGGAAGCTTCCTGGAGCAGGAGGTGTCCTGGTGGGGAACATTCTGGAATCAATGGGTGGAAAAGAACTTTACATTTCCCTTGGGTGCTGTGAGGATAATATTGTGTATTTCCCGTGATTACAGATTGNTCAAAAAGCCCCTTAATTTCAGAATTATATTAATTCGGAGGGAAGGGGGGTGCATTTCCTCTTCCAAGGGAGGCTCCTGCCTTCCTTAGCAGACTCCTGTCTTTTCAAACCAAGACACTCTGTCCCAATATGATGGAGAAAATTCTTTCCCTGGAGTTGGCTGAGGGAAAGGGGAGGAGGTGAGACGGGGATTTTTCTCCTCAGGCTCTGATTTGGCATTGTGAATATGGAAATGGCTTTGGACCATTGTAGAAAACAGCATGAGGTGCAAATCCTGGGAAAAAGGAGCAAGAGACCTGCTTGCACAAAGAAAATCAGAACACGCCGAGCCAGGAGAGTTTGGGGAGAGTTGTGAGCAATTTTTACAATTAGGTGACATTTCCTAAAGCTTCCACTCTGTGGGGAGCAGCTCCGACAGCCACGGAGGCCCCGGGGGGACCCACTGCCCCCAGAGGTGCACCAGACTTTAAAATAGCCTGAAAAAGCTAAAAATGCTACATAAAAAGTGAAGGAACGCACACGGATACAGTTACTTCTTGTCCAACATCGGTAACAGTAAAATATAAAGTTTGTGAGGAAAATGGAATATTTATGTAGGAAATTAATAAAAAAACCTCCAGAATACAGCAAAACAAAGCAAAACAAAACAAAATAAAAATGAAGCTCACTTCCTTTACAGGAAAAGAAAAAGAGTTTTATGAGCTAATTCCTGAGGTGATGACTGATTGATTGGTGGATCTCTGATATTGTTTAGGTAGCTCAAGATAGAGATAAAAATGAGGGGAAAAAAAAGCAAAGGAGGTAGAGATAAAAATGAAACTGTGTTTGCAGGCCTCGAGGGCAAGACCCAAATGTGAGGCCCTGACCCAAGCGTGCTGTTCAGGTGTTGGGGGTTTTATTGGCTTTCAGCATCTCCCATCACACACAGCAGTGAGGTTCCCACCCTTTCCACCATCAGACTCTGAACCAACATCCATCAAAGCCGCAGGAGATTTTTCTACATTTCTAATTTTACCAATTTCAGATTTTATGGCTGGAAAAAACAAACGGCATCGTTTTTAAAGAGGTTTAAATTGGAAATTCTCCAGGGCAGAGAATTCCTGAGTCACATCAGTGCTAATGCAGAGCAGAATAAACACATCAATGCTGGAAATCATGACTTAAACACAGAAATCTCCTGCAATTAGAGCTGGAGCTGCCCTGGCTATGATGGTTTGGGAGGCAGGGCCAGAAATGTCTCTCAGTTTTTAATGATTTTGGGAATGCTGCTGTATTTTTATGGATGGAACTCTTGGAAGTGACAGAAATTGCAATAACTTCCATGGAGCAGTGCCAGCCCATCCCTTCAGGCAATCTGTCTCCATTTGGGAACGAGAGGTAAGATTAAATATAGTTAATATGAGAGTAGAACTTTTTTTTTCTCAGCGTTTGTTAAAAATACTCCTATTTTCTCACTGTTTTAATGAGAAGGTAACCTTTTGTGGGAAAGGTATTTGGAGGTTTTTTTTAAGAATTTGATTTTAACGTAGCATAATCATAGAGAATTAAAACTGCTTTAAGAAAGATTTTTAACTTTGAAAGTAGCAACCATTTGGAGTGTTCTTTGGATATTTTCAAGCGAAAGGATTTAAACTGTTTTCCTATATTAATTATACTCATCTGGCCGAAAAGGTGGTACAGTAATTAATTTATTCCTTCCAAACCATGCAAGTCTAAATTACACGGAGCTTTCAGCTGCATTTCTGTTCAAAGCTCTGCAAACTTGAAATCATTAACGTGGTCAATATGAACCAACTCAGACCCTGCCAGAAGAGAATAAAAATGTTGATCTCATGAACCGTTGGAGCCATCTGGAACCATCAATTGCCACAGGTGGAAATTCATTCCCAGACAAAACATTGGATCCAGCTCTCCCCCAGGCTGCCAAGCCGAGGCAGCTCCTTCCAGGATTATTTCTGTATTCTCTGCCGTGTTATCCAGCACCAGCTCCCCGAGCGAAGCTCAGATCAGACGGAGACTTTGTCAGGAATAAATGGAGTTTCAAGCTGGGCTTTTCTGGAGCAGCCCTGGACCTGTCACTGCCGCTGCTGCTGCTGCCTCGTGCCCTGCGAGGCCAGTTCTCATCTCCAGAGCTGCTCTTCCTCCAGGCCAGCCCGGAGCTGGGCCCCTGCAGGGGCTCTGACAATCAACAGTGGGTTTTTAATAATCAGCAGTGGGTTTTTAATAATCATCAGCAGGTTTTTAGTTATCATCAGCAGGTTTTAAATAATCATCTATAGGTTTTTAATAATCATCAGCAGGTTTTTAATAATCAGCAGTGGGTTTTAAATAATCATCAATAGGTTTTTAATAATCATCAGCAGGTTTTTAATAATCAGCAGCAGGTTTTTAATAATCAGCAGCGGGTTTTTAGTAATCATCAGCGGGTTTTTAATAATCATCTATAGGCTTTTAATAATCATCAGTGGCTTTTTAGTAACCATCAACGGGTTTTTAGTTATCATCAGCGGGTTTCTAATAATCATCAGTGGGTTTTTAGTAATCACCAGTGGGTTTTTAATAATCATCTATAGGTTTTTAATAATCATCAGCGGGTTTCTAATAATCAGCAGCAGGTTTTTAATAATCAGCAATGGGCTTTTAATAATCATCAGCGGGTTTCTAATAATCATCAGTGGGTTTTTAATAATCATCAATGGGTTTTTAATAATTATCAGTGGGTTTTTAATAATCATCAGTGGGTTTTTAATAATCATCAGCGGATTTTTAATAATCATCAGCGGGTTTTTAGTAATCATCAGTGGGTTTTTAATAATCATCAGCGGGTTTCTAATAATCATCAGCAGGTTTTTAATAATCATCAATGGTTTTTTTATAATCATCAGTGGGTTTTGAGGAAAAAACACAGCCTTAAGAAGCTCTAAGGGTTTTTTTCACTGACAAGATAAGCTTAGCTAGAGGATTCTTTATGTAGGGCCAGGAAATGATTTTTACAGACCAACAGAGCCCTGCCAGAGCTGCTGCTGCTGGGATTCCCCATCTCCAGGAACATGAGGAGCCCCTCGGAGCCCTTCCCCTTTGGAACGTGCTTTAGTGCTGCTCTGCACTGTGGTTTTCCTGCCAGAGGTTCTCACACCGCTGGCAGCACCAGGCTGAGCATCTCACCAAGCACCAGAGCTCAAACCTGCTTCTGTTCCTCTGGGCTGCTCAGGGGAGAGAGGACAAAACCCTGCTGGGGCAGAGAGCCAGAATTTCCTGTCTGATCCCATCCATTTGTTCCTGTAGCATCTGCAGGAGGTGTTTTAAAAGAACAAATATTTTTGAAGCCCCGGCCAGGAGTTTATTGCTTCCTCATAACTGATTTAGTGCCTCAAATCAGAGGTTTTACCTTCCTCCTCTACAAAAAATCTGCAGAGCACAGAGATGGATCATCTGTCATCTCTGTAAAAATGTCACCCACCATTAGCTTCTTCTATTAAAATGCATCTTTATTACCTGCTGTAATTATGAGGAATTTGGGCTGGTTCATATATTTTCCAAGGCAGGGGAATGAACAGCATCTCCTTTTTTCAGCAGGCAGAGCTGCAATGGGCCTTTCTCAGGGCCAAGGCTGTCAGCTGAGCCCAACCAGCGATGTCAAACACAGATTTTAATCGGATTTTCTAATTTTGTTATTAATGGCTTGAAGGAGCACAGGAGATTCCAGAGGATGCGAGGCAGTGAGAGATTTTCTGATTCAGGGATGAACCATCCCGGCCTAAGGAGTCCTTGCAGCCCAGCTGAGATTGCAGATCCAGAGCAGAGAAAAGAGAATTTCTACTGGAATTAGGGACAAGCTAGAGTGAAGCTCTGGGAGACAGGAGTGAAGATCCTGGGATTCTGTGAGTGATCTTTGCAGCACTCCTGTGATTTTACACTGAGTAAAACCTCTCTGCATTGAGTCCTGAATTTTTAGGAAGAAATTCTGGCCTCCCAGAAGCCAAGAGCTGATCCAAATTGTACCCACCAGCTCCTCACAAAGCAGATATTTGTATAAACATCCTTTGTTTCCAAGTCCTTCCATGTGCATTTCTCAACTGCAAAGCTGGCAAAGCCAGCTGAGACTGGCAGAGATTTATTGAAGTGACCCAGGGCCCAGCCCACATCCCCAAACAGGGCAGTATCCAGGGAGAAATCTGATCCAGCTCTGACAATTCATTACTTAAAGGATTACTCAGTGGTTAATTACATTAATTCAGTCCATCACAGTGCTATATTCCAATATTTTTTCCCCCTGGAGTCAAGCTGAGCTGTAACAGATTCTTCCACTTTGCATTTCCAGCTCAAATTTAACAGAGAGAGGCAGAAATTCTGCTCGAGTGGATCAGCTCTTACCCCGATTTCCTTTCTCACTTTTCCAGCTCCAGAGAGAGAGAGAGAAAAAAATTTGCTAATGAAGAGGAAATGCAGTTTTGACTGGGTGAAAAGTGCCTTTTGCAACCCCAGGCAATTCTAGCAAGTCTATTGAAACATTTGCACTCCTGTGGCACTGCTGAAACGCTGATATTTTTCAAATTACACACTGGATACAAACCCTGCATTGAGCAGCCTTTCCCAGCACCTCGGGATGGGCTCTCATTCCCTTATCCCTGCTGAATAGGTGTTTTCTCCTGGAGCATTTCTATTGACTTCCCAGGGGCTATTTGCAGCACCGAGCTTTAAGGAACTCCAAAATTCACCCTGAAACTCTTTTGTGCCCTTGGTTTCGGTGGTTATTAGCTCTGAGCAGGTGCCCAGGCTCACAACAACACCCAGGACCCTCTCTGCAGCTCCCTCAGCTTCTGCCCGGGCTGATTCACAAAGTCTTTCCGTCAGCAAAACCTGCGTTTTCTCACTTTTTTAAAGTCAGGAGGAAAGTTTGCACACTGGCCTGGCAACTGGACAGCCTGGGCTGGGGACAGGCACCAGGAACTGGGGGTACTGGGGGATCCACGCTCCTCCTGCAGGGAATGGGATGGAGAAATACGATGCAGCTCAGGAGATAGATTTTTATATCTGTGTAAGATATGTTTTATAAGAGCCAACCAAAATTCTACCTTCAAAGGATCTGCGATGTGCTCTAAATCTGGAATAGGGAGGTTGTGCTTTTTTCTGTCATGAGAAGAAGCTTCTTAAATCCAGCCTGAGCAGGAGAAAACGAGGAAAACAGGCAGGAGAACGAATGAACTCTGATTCTATGGATTTGTGCTGCCTGATTAACTGATTCTACCTGAATTTTCTCAAAGTTTCCTGTCACCTGCCCCAGCCAGATTCTGCAGGTATTCTCCAGCTCCTGAGTTAGCTCTGTTGAGGGATACTGATTCCTGCAAGACTTTCCAGCCCAGATTTTCCAAACCCCTGCAGCCTGGTGTTGCCTCTCCTAACTCCCTGTGAACAGCAATTTCTGAATTCTCAGGGCTAAAATCCACCATCCTCCCTTCCCTCCAGCCCTGCTGTTCCCAAGCTCTGAGCAATCCCCAGATTCCCTGGCTCAGGACCATTCCTGGCCTCAGGAATGTCTCCTGATCGATGCCTGCTGTGTCTAGACTTCCAAAGCTGTTTTCTCCCAGGTCACAAATTCCCCCACGTGGATTTTTCAGATCTTGAGAGGTTTCACACCCCTGGTGAAGCTTTCTCAGCATTCTGAATCATGAGGTGTTTGTAGCGCTGCTGGCTGGTGCGGATTCTCCAGTGTCTGACAAACTCCCACCGTAGCTTTTCTCACTTATTTGGGAAAATTGGAATCAGACAATGGGAATTTTGGGATGGGAGCACAGAAGGACAGATGTATTTGCATAAACCTCCCACTCACCCTCAAAACATGAGGGTTTCCTTAGGGAACCATGCTAAAACTGAGAAAATATCCCTCAGGCAACTCCCAGCATTTATGATCTCTGCAGGAGTTCCTGCTGCCTGGAATACAAAATGGGAGTCTGCCTGGGAAGCCAGAGAATTCCTGGGAGATTTAAAGGTGTAACAGACTGAAGGAATTTGTAGTTTTTACCTGACTCAATACAACATTCAATTCTTTTTGGCAGAACGAGCTTTTCCATTTGTGCTGTAAGAGCCATCGGAGAGCTGAACAATCCTTTAGCAAATGTCAGCAGCAAAACCCCACATTTTCCAGTTTTTATGGAACTACCCTGTGCTGATCTGGTTTAGATGCTGGGTTTTGACTGTGTAGCCAGGTTTTTTCGGGCTGATTTGGCATTCCAGGTGCAGAAATTCCTTTTGCACCCTCAGGCAGAGCCTGAGCCTGGGCCAGCACTTCCAGGAGATCCTGCTGAGAGCAGCTACAGCAAAACTTGTGAAGCTGCAGAATTTCTCTCCCACAGCCCCCACAGATGGCTGGGGCTCAGCTCCTTCCCTTGTCAGCATCAGGCACTGCTGGGTTTGGGCTCCCCTGCAGCTTCCCAGGGAGCAGGGAAGGCTGGTTGAGGATCTGCTTCACTGAGTACACAAAAAAAATAAACTCCTGACCACGTTCTCCACTGTCACCTCACTCCTCCTTCTGATGCACGTGCATTTTCCTGCCAGGGAGAGGGTTTTTGGTGCCAACAGCCCCAGTTTGCAGCAGGGAGGTGCTGGCAGGGCTCAGCTGGATCCCCACGGAGCCAGGCAGGCAGTGCAGACACAGGGAATGCATTCCCAGGAAAGCTGGCACAGCTAAAAACAGCAAAAGGTCCCTATTTCTGCAGATTTAGGAGTGAAATCTGGCAGATTTTTGATGGTGTTTGTGGGGTTTCCTTTTCCCGTCAGGGAGGGTGGGGATGGAGGAGCTCAGGGGAAGGATTGGGGTGCCTGGCACTGCTTCCTGGCTGGAATATTCGCTCTCTCTGTGCCTGTGGGCAAACCACAAGGCCTTTGTGGAGCTCTGAGATTTTACAGCCCTGGCTCTTCCATAGATCAGCTCTTTGGCACGTTGCTGTAGCTGCCAGTCCAATAAATCTCTCCTGCTGGGAATATCCTGGGTTTCACTGAAAGATCCACAGGAACAACTCATGGTCTCTCGACTCAATACATCAAACAGTCGTTCCAAGCAGTCAATGCACAGAACGGTTTTTAAAACAGCAGCAGCACAAAGCAATGATTTTGGAAATAAGTGTAACCAATCTTAGTTTCTCCCAGACTAAAGTAGTTTACGCTGTGACAGACATTTCTCAAATGCACCAAAAAAAGCTAACTATGACACAACCTGACAAATTCTAATTACTTCTGATATTCTGCCTGTTTTGGTTTTGTGGTTGGTTGTTTTCAATGTGATAAAAGTTCTGTTTCCTGGCCATCAACTTATCCATTTCTCTGATTTCCCTATTCCTGCTTTCATTGCCAGTAGAGACAATTCCATTTCTGGGGAACACAAACGAAATGGAATCCGCAGCTCTTTGTGCGCTCCCTTTTCATTGCCTAGGAAACCAGGGATGATTAGCAAGGCAAACTGGGGGAGACACGGAATATCCGGGGTCTGTGCCTGGATGGAAATGCAGCTCAGGTGGCAACACTGCCGTGACAGAGCCAGGAGGTTTTTGTATCCCGGGATAAAGGTGTCGGCAAATCCCTTCTGTCAAAGGGAACAGTTCAGGGGACACGGCCTTGGCTCAGCTCCTCATTCCCAGATTTGCTCCTGCTGGGATGGCCATGGGAAGCTGCTGCACCATCCTGCAGATGCTCATGGAATCCCTGAGGTTGGAAAAGCCCTCC
>VZTG01008314.1:114336-140202 GCA_013397845.1 Melanocharis versteri | reverse complement strand
TCCCACAAATCCCAGCCCCTCTGGCTGCCCCCTGTCCCAGCCCGGCTGCAATCCTGTATGGTGGCTCAGGTGTCTGTTCCATTTTCCCATCCCAGCCCTTCCCACATGGACACGGTTCCACGGGAGCTGTCCAAACATCCTAGACTGCAGAATTCCCCTTTTTTTTCGGTACAGGAAAGTGTTACAATCACCANTGTCTGTCCCATTTCCCCATCCCAGCCCTTCCCACATGGACACGGTGCCATGGAAGCTTTCAAACCTCCTGAATCACACAATCGCCCTATTTTAGGTACAGAAATGTGTCACATTCACCACAAACTCCCACAAATCCCAGCCCCTCTGGCTGCCCACCCCTCCCAGCCTGGCTGCAATCCTGTGTGGCTGCTCAGGTGTCTGTCCCATTTTCCCATCCCAGCCCTTCCCACATGGAAATGGTGCCATGGAAGTTTCCAAACCCCCTGAAGTGCAGAATCCCCTTTTTTAAGCACAGGAATGTGTTACAGTCACCACGAAGGCCCCAGGCAGTGAATCCTGAGCTGTTAGCAGCCCCCGTTGTGTTCACTCCTTCGAGCCCTCTTTCTCAAGCCAAACGTGATGGAATTACAGCTCTGGCGTCGTGCAAAGGAATGGGTTTTGTTATCTGTTGTTTTCCCGTGTTTCCCAGCCCAGGGCATCTTTGCAGACGACAGTGAGAACACAAAGAGCTCTTTTCCCAGGAGCCCGAGGAGCTCTGGATCCCAGACATCCCAGATTTACACTTTGCTGGAACCCTGCAAGGGAAGAACTGCAAACTCATCATTATAAAGAGATATGCAAATCCCTCTTTTGTTTTCCAAGGAACTATTTAATTGTCTATTTTTCATCCTCAGATTTTCCCCAGCAGTTCCATTAGCTGACATGACAAAATGCCAGCTTGTTTCATATTTAAATACAAGACCAATTTGAAATAATATATCTTGACTTTGGGAGCATATTCATCTGTTATTACTCCCTGAATTATGTCCAAAAGAAAGAACCTAAGCCCTTTTCTCCTATTTGCAAGCTTGACAGAAAACTTGTCTTTTCTGCAATGAAATAAGGTGCTTTTGGTTGGTTTATTTTTTAATTTATTTTCTGCTTTAATTTTTTTTTTTCTCTTTCCCAGCTCCCACTAAAATAAAGGGTGCAGATCCTCATCCTTTCCTCTGCTGAATCCCCTTCTCTTCCTATTTGCAGATTTTCCTGCTCTTTGCTGTAAGTCTCCCCCTTTCAAGCACGCAGGAAATAAAAGGAGAAAAGAAATGTAATTACTTATATCTCTACTGATATTTCCATTGAAGTAATGGATTTTTTTTGCTAACAACAGATAATAAATGAACACAGGAACAATGGATCCCTTCTGAATTTGCATTTCTGTTCAACTGATAACAGCAAATCCCAATTCCTTTACTGTTTTTATCCACGTGGGTGATTTCTAGGGTAGATAATGGTTCACCAGCCCCACCAGAAGATTAAAATCCAGTTATTTATAGGGAATATATTTGGAATATTTGAAACCTGGGTTTATTCTTTACAGGGGACATTTCTAGGCTCATTCACAGCCCTGGTATTGCACAAGTATTGAATGATTTATTTGTTAAAAAAGAACTTGCCAAGCAAACAGAGTCCGTGTCCTCTCTGTGAAACTCACCCTGAGACAGAAGATCTGCAAAATGCTCCCAGGACTTGCTTAAACTCTGCTTAAGTGCTCGGAACACCAAGGGTGAGGGTCTCTGTGTGGATTCCTGTAAAAAAATCAGGATTTCCAGCCCAGGACTGCACCCTCTGGGAGTCTCTGGAAGCCCCAGTAAGGGACTTCCACAAGGAGAGTTGATCCTCTCACATTCCTGCCGAAGCTAAGCAGGTTTTTTATTCCAGGGAAACACAGGTCAAACAGATTTAGGATAAGTATAACACGGATGGAAAGATGTTGCCTCGTTCTGAAAAATCCCATTCTGAAAAATCCCACTCTGGGTACTGCCAGGCTCCTTCACTCAGCAGCTAAAGGGGAGAATTTCCTGTGGAAAGCAAAATATTCCCTTTTTCTCCCCATCAGGACACGTTGATTCATTGGAACATTTTCCAAGTTCAAAGTAAAATTTCTGATCAAAACCATGACTGAGAGGGAACTTCCATTACTTTCTTTGTTTAATTGCCAAATCCAGATGCAAAGACAAAATTCCATGCAGGAACCTCCTAAATTTAGGGAAGACAGACCTGATTTCCAAAGGATTTGGTGGCAAATGCCACTGAAGGCAATGCCAGACTGGGGTTAGTTTGGTGCTGTCATTCACTGGTCCAAATCCAATATTTTGTTTTTTCCATGCCTTCAGGAAATTGCTGAAAGCCAGACCTTCTGTGCCTTGGTATTTTGTCTCTGAATTCAGGCCTTGCTTTTTCATCTCCTCAGAAATGTTGTTTGCTTTTGATGCAGCCTCAAACATTTTAATTGTTCTCTTTGTTTTCCGCTCTGCCTTTGATCCCAACACTGAATTTCCTATCGTCAGTACCTTTCAGGATGCCCTTGGACACACATCAATGCTAAAAAAATGAAAGTTTTTCTGCAAAACTGCTTTGTCAGTAAAAAAAAACCCCAAACCCACAGCTGTTTTCATAAACACCTGCACCATGTAACTCCTGACAGGGACGACAAGAATTCCTCTCACTCTGCAGCAGGGAAACATCATTTTATATTAATTATGAGGGTATTATCCCACAGTTTGACCCAAATTATTTGTTATTTGACAAAATATCTTTATTTTGGGATGGGCTGCATTGGGATTCCCAGCTCATCCCCAGGCTGGAATCCCAGCCTGGCATTAATTGATCTTAGCTGGGGTGACTGGGCCAGGCCATGCAGGCAGAGCATTGATTTATTATCTAGGGCAGGAGAATTCACTCCTGACAATCCAAGTTTTTATTCCAGCCGAGTTCCAGAAGCTCTTGTTTGGGAGATATTCAACAACGAGGCTGAGCTTTGATCCCTTTTCTCATGAATGCTTGGATTTATTGCCTAAAATTGCCACTTTGTTAAGCTGTCAGTTTCTCCTTGGTGGCCTGCTAGAGAGTGAAAAGCTAAATTCGATTTAAAGGCCAGAGGAGATGTGTGGCACCTATGATCTGCCTTGGAATTGTTTTTGTAACACTAAACAGAGTTCACAAGGAGAGAAAATGGGAAGTGGTCAGCAGAAGTCACTGCAACCCCAGTGTCTTGGAAAAGACAGTTTTGCTTTGGCTCCACTGAAAGAGAAGGGACATGGACACTTCAGGGTGGTGCTCTGGGATTTGTGGAACCCCAAGCAGAGTTCTGGGGCTGTAATTGTGACAGCTAAACGAGGGAAAAACATCAGGAAAATGCTTCTGTTTCACTGTCCATGCAGCAGTCACAATTCCAACAAACCTTGATGCGGGGAGACGTTTTAATCTGAATTTCCTAGAGGTCTAAATAAACTCTCACCGATAGTCTCTGCCCATTCTCCCAGCAGAGCTTGTTATTCTTTCTGCATCTCCACATCTTTTAATTCACCACTCAAATAAGGCCCCAGAAGAGACCACTTTCTTTTCAAATCATTTTACAACTGCAGCCCAATATATTATCATTTTAATTAAATATATGAAGTATAACAAGGGCCAAGATATAAATTTCTGGGGGACTGAAGCCTAATTTAATTTCCACATTGAATACATAAAATTTTTGACATAGAAGAACTCCTAATATCCCCACTTGCCTCTCAGTACAGCCGTTTATCTTGGGCATTTCATTAGTCACAGAGATAAAAGAAAACAATTACAAACTAACTGGGAATTCTATAGGAGACATTGCTTGGGAAGAAAATTAGGTATTACACTAAGTGGAAATTTCTGTCTCAGGGAAGAAAAAAAAAAAAGGAGTCAGGCAATTTCCCTCTGCCTCATTAAAGGAAATAGAAGTTCACTCATATTCACCCTCCAGTTCTCTGAAGTGTCAGCCTGCTCCTGATTTTCCTGCTTGGAAATCGAGAGGGGAGCAGCTCTTCCCTTGAACAGCTGGGAAAAGACTGAACCTTCAAGAGATCACGGGGATCTTGTGTGGAAAAAGAACTTCAATAACCTAGACAAGAGTGAAACAAATGGAAATATTGACGTTCGGCCGAGAAAGAAGAGAGGAGGCAAACTTTCCCCAACTTGCTGATTCCACCTGCTGACAGAGAGGCAGGGAAAGACCAGGGCTGAGCCTGGGAACACATTCCTTGGATTCAGCAGGGGAAATTCAGGAATTTCCCTGCATCGGGCTGCGACCTGTCTTTGGGCTGAGCTNGGGATCATGGGGATCTTGTGTGGAAAAAGAACTTCAATAACCTAGACAAGAGTGAAACAAATGGAAATATTGACGTTCGGCCGAGAAAGAAGAGAGGAGGCAAACTTTCCCCAACTTGCTGATTCCACCTGCTGACAGAGAGGCAGGGAAAGACCAGGGCTGAGCCTGGGAACACATTCCTTGGATTCAGCAGGGGAAACTCAGGAATGCACTGTTTTCTGCCCTGGAGTTGTCTTTGGGCTGAGCTATCTCAGCCACCCGGGAAAACTCCAAATCCTCCCTCCCCACTGCTTCCGACAGCTTTCCACAAAAACACCCATCCCTTTGGCTTTTTGTCTTTTATATTAGGGGTGGCTGTGGATTAAAGATAGCCTCTGAAGGGAGGAAGTGGCCGTGGTTTCCAAACCTTGACTTTTCCTCGGAGGTTTCACATAAAACCCTCAAGCTGAAAGCAAACCTGAGCCTTTGATCCAAAAAAGATCCGAGTGTTGTTCAAGTTCAGGTCTGTCCAAGAAATGTGACACTTCGGAGATAAAGTCAAAGAAAAATTATGAATTCCTTAAACCAAACAGATTTTGGAGGTTTGTTGTTTTGTTTTTTTTTCCCCCACCATTTTCTGAAGGCTGTCTGGCAGATTAAGACAAGAAGAAAAATATCGGAAGGATTTCAGAAATTCTGCGCTGTCTGGAAATGCAGCTTTTTCATGGAGTCTCCCAGGTTTGTCCCGGGGCCAGACCGTGGAGCAGGACAGGGGGAAGAGCCATGAAAGTGTGGAAAACTTGGACACCACTGAACTGGTGGGGTGTGAACTTTAAAGAGAAAAGTGACTGTCTGGAAAGAATCACAGATCAGGGAGAAAGATAAAAATACAAATAAATCCTGAAGGTTGAGCGCCTGAGATTCTTTGAAGCAGCAAATTCTGAGTACTTTATAGAGAGGGACCACAATTAAAGCAATTAAAAGATACTGAGCACCCTTAATTTCTACTGAGCAGAGTTCTGCATCTTTGAGGGATATAAATGATGAATTACTTGATTCAACAGCTTTAAACAAAAGAGACTGGATGAAAAATGTTGAGAAGGACACATTTAATAAGATAGCACAGAAAAGCTGGCAAGGCTTACTTCCCACAAATACTTTCAGCTGTAATCACAGAAGCATATCCATGGATTTACAAACTGCCATTATTTTGATTTATTGCCGCACTTCTGCCTAAAACTAAAATGAAATGTGTTAAGTTTGCCCTGAGATGAAATACTGAATTTCCAGAACTAAAATGTTTCAATTATTCCCTCTGAAAGATCAGGGAAGTAGCAAGGAGATAAACGTTGTTGTTCACTTGCTGACAAAGAGTGCCAACAGTCAGAAACCCCTGCTTCCATTTCAGAATAATCTAATTAACATTAGCAGGAGTGCAAAGTCATTAACACGTTCTGCTGCACGCAGTTATCAGGCTCTGATTTCAACGTCCCCTTCACACTGTTAAATGTTGGCCACGTTTCCCATCATCGAAGTAATATTTTCTCTTAAAAAAGAGAGGAAAAGAAAAGAAAGATACAGTGATAACCACCCAGGGACTGAGTGCCACTCCGGTTATCTCTGTGATTAATCTCTTTGGGGAGCAGGAAAACGTGCCCTGTGCACATTGCAAAGCTCATTTTTACTGCCCAAAAGTTAGTTCTGATCGATTGGAGAGTGTTTATTTCATCTGGATTTATCAAAATAACACCAGAACGGCAGAGACTTCCTGAAGGCATTTTTTAGAGCACAGATCTGGGAGCTGAAGCTGTTCTTAAAGAGAAGGAAAATCACACATCTTTGACTGAACATTTCTGTGTTTGCACAGCCTTTTTGGGGGTTTTCTCTGAACTTTTGGGTTGTGGCCAGCTCTGCACAGGAGTCAGAGCAAGGGAAGCAGCAGTGTTGGAGAACCCTGGGAACCCACTGCGGGCACACTCCCCAAAAACTCCCCAGGGAACGCCTGAAGAGCAAAGATTGAACACAAGAGGGAAGATTGAGCACAAGAGTTAAGACTGAACACAAGAGTTAAGATTAAACACAAGAGTTGAGATTGAACACAAGAGTTAAGACTGAACACATTGGGCTCTTTTTAAAGTAACTTTGGGGTCTCCCTGGTTCTTCAGGCTCTCATTAAACTCGGTGAGAAGGGGCCCTTCGCTGGGGAAGAGGCACAGGGATCTCAGGAGCCAGTTCTGGTCACTGCTGCTAAATTTGCCCCAAGGGAAAGGAAGGCCTGGGTAGGTGGGAAATACTGACAATGGAAAACAAACTTTTAAAAACTTTTGGAGGCTGATATTGTCCTGGCTGGAAGGTCTAAAATGAGATTGTGAGGCAGCTGCAGTTAATGATTGGTAAGCAAACTCCCATGATCAACAATGCAAACTTGTTGAAAAACCACTTACCTGTCTATCTCTGTTTCTTTATTATTGATTATCATTAATTGTAAAGACTCTGACTAGTGCAATATCTGACTGATGAGCTTTCATTTTTCATGGGAATCATCATTTTATTCGTCCAGATATTGCAAACACTTTCAGGTACCATAACTCAGCTGCCATGCAGATTATTTAATTATCCAGCATTCACCTAGAAAGAAAAATACCTCAGACAGGAGAACCGTGCCCATAGAAACGATTCACCCTTTGGCAGGAACTTTATTTATAATTTGCAGAGATGGAACTCAAACCCCAAACTCAGGCAGCTGGAAATTCAAAACCCTTTGCAAACAGCACCTGCAATTCAAGCAGCGATGCCTAAACTGCCACCCATCCCAGTTTTGGGATGTAAAATGAGCAGACTGTGATTTTCCTGAGAGCCTGAGCATTGTTGCTCCTCCCAGCCAGAGTCTGCACAGAGCTTTCATGGCAGAATCTCAAGAAATAAGAGAAACAGCACAGAAATAGGAGGTTGTGTTGCTCAATTTTCTGACGACACCTCTTGAAACCAGGCGGCGGCTTCAGGATCCAAATGAAAATCCTCCTGCACCCAGTGTCTGCTCCAAACTCAGCCAGAGTTACCTGGGTAACACCTGAGGCAGGGAGTGGTTTGTTCAGCCAGGACAGCTCAGTCCATCCCCTCAGCAGTTTTTTTCAGTTAAAAACATCCATTTCCTCTCACCCTGTCCTTGCAGTTCAGTAAGTGACTGCTGTGAAGCTCAGCCAGCCTCAGGAAAGCAGCAAGATCCCTATGAAACCTCTGAGGAAATGAAATAATCCATGCAGGTTCCCCAGCGACCTCCAGAAATCCTGCCTCACCAACAGGGATATTTGTTAACAGCAAAATTCGCTTTTATTACTTCCTTTCTGTGACTCTGTTTGCCAACATTCATTTTGGGAGCCGCTCAGAGCAACCAGAAGAGATAAATTCGATTAAATTCGGTTTGTTGGCCGAGATGTGAGGACACAAACAGAACTGAGGCTTGAATTAAGCCATGATTTGAAGAACTTCATTTAATGCTGTGCAGCACAGAGTAACAGAGAGAAAGGAAGGGGAAGAGCTGCTCTCTGTGCTGCTGAGCTGTGATCTGGTGCTAACCCAGCATCCTCTGGATATTGCATCCACCTCCCAGCCTGGCCTGCAGCATTCCCCGCTCTGCGGGCAGGAAAAATAAACCCAATTCAAGTCAAGGGGTGGCAAAGGGGCTGTGCAAATGCTGTGGAGCAGATCCTAAAGTGGAGACAAATGTGGGGCTCTGAGGAGCCAAAACAGCTGCAGGAATTGGGATCTCCTGGCTTGGATGGGCACAAAAAATGCCTGGGGTGCCCAAAAGTGATCACTGCTTCCAACAGGAGGGAAAATAAGGGTAAAGGAGTGGCCAGGAGATGGGAATGGCAGCTTTAATCTCCTGTTAATTATGGATCCCAGCTCTGGGAAATGGTTTTTCTCACAGCAAAGCCATGCAGGTGGCAATGCTTATACAGAATTCTTTTTGGGAGTTTTTCTTTGGCTGGGCACTGATGGCTGCCACAGCCCTGAGCCCTGGGAAAGCCTGAGGGGCCGTCCCAGCCCCGGCTCTGCTCCTGGCAGGGGCTCATTAACTGAAAATCACATTTTGGGGGGGGCTGTTGATGACCACAGGCTGGACACTCCTGAATTCTACTTCTTTTCTGCTTTCCTGGTGTCTCTTCCTGTGTCAGAGCCAAGGAGACAGATTTAATCCAGCTCTGGTGCACAATGACCTTGGCTCTCACTGTGAAAATCTGCCAAGTAAGGGATAGCAAGAAGATTTGATTCATTTTTATCCCATCAACATTGTCTATAGGCAGCAGGAAATACATTTTTTTAACACACTGCCTTGATTCTGGAGTTTTCCTTGACATGTGCTGTTTATGAAGAGGGGAGGCGAGGATCCTTGGCAGAAATGTAAATTACTTTAATATTTCCTTAACAATTCTTCAGCTGGAATTGATGTGAGAAACCAGAGGTGAGGATTGATGAAGGACACTCGTGACAGGTGTCCTCTGCAAAAACCAAAGGGGGAAAATCAATAAACAGCATTAAAATAAAGAAATAAAAAATAAAAACTTGAAAATATCTCAAAATAAAAACTTGAAGATGTCTCAGAATTCCTCTGATCCATCTCTAAGCAAGTCCCCAGCAATGCACCAGTAACTTCCAGCGCTCTGCCTGTGCATTAATCAGGTGATGTGGAGTAAGACAATGTAAAGAACAAAAGGAACTGAAGAGATAACATTTATCTCACTCCAACTTGACTTCCTACAATTTGGCAGGTGCTCCAGTGAGGTCCCCGAGGTTTGTGAGGTGGAAATCACCGGAATGCCCACAGGGCAGTGCCACCCCTGTGGCAAAAACCAGCGTGAGGCCTCCTCCTGCTCCCCTCTGAGGATGGAAACGCTGGAGGGGCTTGGTTTGGTCCAAAACGGGGAAAATCCCTAAGTATGACCTGGAGAAGAAGCTGATTCCCAAAACATCACTCCTCAAAGTGCAGAGGCAAATGACCTCCGAGTCCTTCATTTGTGGACGCTGAAAGCTTGGTGGCAGAGAGATTTTTCAGTGTCTGCCTGTGTCCGTGAGCATTCTCACTTTCTCACGGAGCTAGCTGCAAAACAGCCAGAGAGCTTTTGTAAATAATTCTTCTATCTTGCACCTGTGAGATGTTTTTGCACTTTGTTATTGTAGGACCGAAGGTCTGTTTAGGAAATGTGTGTTTTTAGGATCTAGCCAATAGCCCTGGTGGGTGGTCAGCTAAGATCCAATGGCTTTTCTATAACTTAGAGTATAAAACCCTTCTGTATATAAATCAATAAAGGCTTTTCTATCTAGTTACTCCTGAGTTCGGTTCTCTCCTTCCTCCCCGGGCCGTGTCCGTCATTGTGACACTTCATTTTACTGCTGGGTGACTTTTGGCCCGAGACGTGCGGCCTTTGAGAGGGGGAGGTTCCTCTGTGAGGACTCAGTGACCAATTACCCCATGATTTTGTGAGCTCAGAGCTCTGATCAGTTTTACATTTCCTCGTGAACTGTTGTGGTAACCTCAGCCCCAGAGCTGTTCCCAGAAGTGGAGCTCCAGAGCCGGGGAATTGTTGTCTTGGAGAGGGAAACCTGTGCTCTGTGCTGAGCCTGCAAAGCAGCAGCTGCACTTTTAATTAAAACTTACGTCCTGTAGATCTCTGTGTGTCTGAGTGTTGCTTTGTTTTTAATGAAATTTTTAGGTAAAGGCAGCTTTTCTAATTATACTTCTGCCTCCTGGTGCTCTCCTTCCTCATTCATTTTTGCTATCATGGCTTTTTTTCCATTTTCCTGACCAGATTAGGCTGTGTCAGAGTTTCGGAGTATATTAAAGGTGATGGCAGCAAAACACAGCTCTGTTCTTGATGCAGCCAATAAAAGTCTCTTTGCTCATCCTTCTTTATCCCTCTCCACTCCACACAAGCCTTAATTAAGGTGACACATATGGATCTTAACCATATTTGACAAAGAGTAATGAATGAAGTCTCCGCACTCCTCAAGAAAACGCCTCAGCATTTGCGTAAGTTAGCGTCAGTATCGTTCTGTGGATCTGCAGCTTAAAATTTGTGATTTTTCACTCAGGGAATGGGACTGGAACAGCAATTCCTGAAGAGCTGCTGTTCCAAAGGGTTTCCTCACATGAAGCACATTGAATTTTGGCAGCGCTGAACTCGCACTCGAGTCCAGCAGAAGTCAGGGAAGGATTTTTGGCTGCCTTAGGTCCCCATGAATGTGGAATGTGCATTTTTCTAAAGTGCTGGCAGTTAATTTTCCTGCCATTGCCTTGCTCATGTAGAGGCTTCTTAATTTTCCTTTTACAGACTAAGAAGGGCAAATTTTCCTTCCTTTGCAGAAAGCAGAACTATTTTGATGTATCTATAAAATATAATAAAAATATAATGCTGCCCTTGAAAAGCAGGAAAATCTCCTTTAAATTTGTTTCCAAAGAATTAGTCAGGAAAAAAGATAATTTGGATAAAAGAGGTTTACTTTTGAGATACCAGTCCTGAGAATTTTGTCTTCTGAGCTCCTTTTCTCTCAAGACTCAATATCTCACCAACTGTTTGCTCTGGCTTTAATCTTCATGCAAAACAGCTGCTGAGCACAAAAGTGTGTTTACATCAATAATCCAGAAATGTAAACAAACCAGAAGCAGTGGAACTATGAATGAAGGGTTGATTTGGAAGTGACAGCGAAGATTTGTGATAATGAGGGGATGAATAGTGCTTGCTTGGAAATGTGCCCGCTACTTGCAATTAATTTTGCTTTCTGGGCAGCAGGAAACCTGCAGGATACAGGGACAGGAATTTTCTGCCCAGGTTGGTCTTGTTGCAACTACAAACCCCGCTGTAGTAAAGTATTTGTAATATTTGATGGCTCTGGACTGGAATAACAAAAGCACAGTAGACCGTGAAGCCCTGACAACATTTGATGTTAAATTTAGGTGCTCTAACCACAGATTGTTGTTTTTAATCCTCAGAGCCCTGTGTTTCAGCAGAGCTGCTCCTGGGCATGCCCAGAGCGACTTTTTGGTGGCAGTGGCAAAGCACCACCTTAATTCACAAAGTGGTTGGAGAGTGTTGGTAAGGGGGAGTCCCAGGCTGATCTACCACCGAAATCATCCCTTTGTGGTGGTGTGAAATGAACTCCAAGATGAAAAGGTGGCTCTCAGTCAGTGGGAAAGTCCCTCTGGCTCACAGCAGCAAGGTTCAAGGTGCTCACTCCCTGCAGGGACACGCATGGGGACCTGGGTGGCACTGCCTGGTGTAAGTGCCCAGTTCTCACAGGAATTCAGCTTCTGAGTGATGCCTTAAGTTTTAGCTCTCATATTTTTCAGATTCCGTACTGTATTAGTGTATAACTCTGAACCTCATACAGAGTGTTAGCAAGTTCTGTTCACAGTTCAGGCAGACAAAACAATCCTTTTGCAGCCTGAGAACCAAGGTCACCATCAGGGCTTCAGGCCCAAGAAAGTATAAACGGTGAATTGAAAAGAACAAACTGGAGGATGGGACTTCATTACCTGAAGCTGTAATTGGACAATTAACCTCAACATGTAAATGGACCAAACTTATAAAAGTGTGAAGACTCGTGACCTGTTGTCCATCTTGAGTGTAGCCTTGGCCAGGCTCTTGTACTGCCCAAGGGGGATCCTCTGAAGGCCTTTTTCAGAAATATCTGCTTTATTTCTTTATTCTGTCCAGCTTTGGTTCTAGGTGGCCTCTCAAGGCATCATTAGAGCAAAAATTAGAGTTACAAAGGTGCCACAGCACAGGATATTGGTTTGGGAAGGAGGGCTGGGTTTCAGACCCTGCCCCGTGAAATGGGGGGACAAAAAGCTTCTCTTCCCACGGAGCACATCTGCCCCGAGAAGCAGATTTTTATTTTTGTGAGGCATTCATCAGTTCTGCTTCAGAGAGAGAGATGAATGGGGAGGGATGAGCTGGGACAGTGCCAGATGCAGAAATGTCCCTGAAATCAGACAGCAGAGTGACACGCTCGGACAGCAAAGCCCTGCTGCTGATCACAGCTCCCAGTCTGCTTAAAGAACACCAAAAACCCCAAATCAAACCTCCAGGAAAAGCACAGGGTCAATGAAACAACTCCCTTACGCTTCTTAAACTCCACAAAATGCCCATTTTTATCTACCGGCTGAAGTATTTAACTATCCCCCAATGCAGGTTGATGATTAATCAATGCCCAGCCAATCAATTTATTGAATTCAGGAGTAACCAGCACCTCAAGAGCTACTGAAGGAGAAAGATTTCGAAAACACCATCAAATTGAATAGGTCCGATGTTCCTGTCTATTACAGACAAATTATCAACACATTACAAAGGAAGTCTGGAGGTAAGATAATTAAAATGCAAAGTTTTTGCTGGTTCTATGATTAGGAGCATGAAGAAAAAGCACGAGGTGAGAGTGTGAAGGTAAAGTAATAAAAGGAAAGCAAATGATTCATTTAATTAAAGGGCTGATTAAACTTGAAGACTTGTTACATCTCACATTTTTCATTAGAAAACATTTCTATTTAGGGGATTTTTTTCATTTTCTTTATTGAAGCTCTTCCAGCTACAATGGGTGATTTAGGGACACTGCTTCTTTAGAAATCTTCACACTGATTAGAAAAAAATCAGTCTTTATACAGGCAAAAAACCTTTTTTTTGGATAAATTCTCAATTCAGCTACAGTTTTGTCTATCTCAAACGATTTTATAATAGAAGACTTTGGTGTCACAAAGTGTTAGGAATGCAATTAGATTTTTGTTTTCTCTGTGATCTTATTCAGATGTAAAGGATCTTAAGATCTCCAGGCTGAGATGATAAATTCCCTTCCCCTTGATTTGTCCAGGTTCTATGGCATCGTCAACTCTGGGCACAGTTTTGTTATTGAGATGTCTCTCAGAGGGCCAGTAATTATTAGAACAATATTAAAAATTAATGAGGTTGCATTTAGTTGGTGCCAAGTAATTAAATAGAATGTAATTACATGCTAAATATATCCAAAACTTTGAGGTTTGGGCTTTTCATGTAGGACTTGTGACAGAGAGCAAGAGGGAGAAAGAAAGAGTCAAAGTCTTGTAATCTTTTCTACTTCTGTCTTTTAATTTTCAGCCATTCATCCACTGGAACAGGCTCATTTCAGATTTCACTGTGCAGCTGACAAGTAGGGAAATTAAATCTTTTCTAAAATGTGCTGAAACTGCCCCAAAACCTTGGAGACCTGGTTCACTCCAAATTCTACTCAATTAAAACTGTTAAAAACACGGTTAAAACTGTGTGTGCACAACCACACGAATTAATTGCTGGGTGAAAAATGGACCTTTCCTCAGGGGCACCTCTGCATACAGAATTTAAAACATCAAGGTCCACAATCTTCCCCAGGATCTCTGATCTGTAAAATTTCACAGAAAATCTGCATAACACTGAAGCTATTTATCTTTCTCAGTTTCCTGACTGATCCAGCCCAAAGGCAAATTCTTGGTCCCCAGAGGTCAAAATTGAGAGGGAAAATCTGGTCCCTGGGATGGTTTAATTCCAGATCCCTGCCTGGTGTTTGCTGGGCAGAAACTGGAAATTTAAAATGCTTAAAATGTTCATTTTCTCCCTGTTCTTGGCCCAGTAAGTAGCAGATCTGATTTACCCCTCCCAGCCAAGCACTACTACTTAATATATGTAGCAATCAAGTGAAAATGTGATTAATGACTAATTACGGTAGCAGAGGAATTTCAATCCCAACAGTTCTGTGCTGATTTCAATGAGGATTAATCCTGCTTCCAAATCCTGGTATTTGGGAACAAACTGTCCATAAATCACTGCTTGTTATGAATGCATCAGTGAAGATTCATCAGGAAGTGAAAATTCACAGTGCAAAAATCCACCTGTAGCAGTAGATATGTGCCATATTTGAAAAGTGATAAAACCCCCACCATTTTATTGATAAAACCACTTAAACTCTCTCTCTGTGCTCCTCCTGGGAGCTTTAAACTCAAACGACTCTGATAAAATATGAAAGCTGCCATTGATTTATTGCTAATAGCAAACAAATAAATGTAGGGGAGAAAATATACTCGGAGACATTATTGGCACTGAGGGACCAACAATATCTTCAGTTTCCAGAGATCTGCACAGAAATCTGGTGAAAATTTCTTTTGCATGTTCCTGGCCAGGGTCATTTTAGTGGGGAATATCTGTAAACAACATTTTTCATTCCCTTGCTGTCTTTGGATTGCAGGAAAAAAACTCATCCTGAGTATTTAGCTAAAAGGGGAATATTAAAAGTATTTTTTCCTGGAGCGAAGCAGAAAAGATGCAAAAAGAAGGCAAAAAAAAAAAAAGCTGGACAAGGTTTTCCTTTTCTCATTCCAGTGTTAATGGAAAAGGAACCAGGAATAGTTTGGACTGCTTGATTTCTTAGGAGTGTTTCTGGCAGTGTGTTTGCCTTGCTGACAAAAAACCCCAATCCACTACCCTGGACTTCTATTTTCCTTTTTCCTCTGTTACTTTGTTTATTGCTGGAGCGTTTGAAAAGCTGCTAACAATGATGAAATGTGATATTCCCTTTCCGCTGCTCACGCACAAATTTCTTTCCCCACAGAGAATTCGGGTAACGGCAAACTTTTCCTGGCCAAAACCAGGAGACCGGGAAGGAGAAGCCTCCAGATTTTTTTCTGCACAGGACACACAGGATTATTCCTCAGCAGAGAAATCCTGCAGGCGAGGGGGCAAAGAGCAGCACAGCCCGGTCTGTGCAGGGGATGTCGCGTTTTCCCCGCGTTGCATCACGAGCTCGATGCTTTTTGTTGGAGTTTTATTGAAGAGATGGGATTATCGTAGTTATACACGATTTATTACTTAAAATAATAAACAAGGCTTTAGTCTTAAAGGTCGTGAGGTTGAGTAACAAGTCGCCATAACAGAGGATAGTCACGGGTTTCAGGGTTACGTGGTAATTTATAACTTTCTGGTCCAATAAGCAATTAACACAAAACTTTGTTTTAACTCGATAACTTATCATTTCTAGTACTTTTTGCTGCAATGCGTCTGTTCTTCTACTAATCAAGTGCCAGGTTACGTATACTTATGTACTTTTATTATAACATTTAAATTCTTAACTTCAACTATAGAATTACATTACTATTCTTAAAACTTTTTACTAAATTACCCAACACGTATTTTTACTTATAACTATAGAAACACAGGCTTATGATTCTCTTGCTTAAGATTTATATGTCTTGTTATCACATTAACTCTAGCTCCTTTTAAGGCTGTAAATTAAATTTATTATTATTTTCAGAGGTTTTAACCTCTCAGTCTCCAACCTGCTGGCACCAAAGGGAGGCTCAGGGGCCACCACGCTGGCCACGAGCCAGGGGATCAGTGGTGTCCTAGGTTAAAAACCGTTAAACAACCATTAAAACAGCTGTTAAATTGTTAAACTGTTAAAACACTGTTATCTCCTGCTCTCCGGGGGCCCATTGTCTCTGCTAATGGGCCATTAAGAACTCACCACATGACTCATGAGTCATCTCATCCCATTGTAAGAGGCTCCACCCAGGGGGGAGGAGCCAAGCATTCCCACCTGAATATAAACTGGACTCTGGGACTGTACAGTACCTCCTAGCTCCTGCTCCTGGATCTCCAGAGGACAAGAGCTTTTCACTGGACCATCAGGACCTTTCCTTCTACCCGATCAGCGCTTCAGAGAACCATTTCATCTGGACTGCTACCACCACTCTGAACAGGGTGTCAGGTTGTATTCTGACTCTGTCAGTGGGTACTGTTGTTGTTTATATTAATAAAGAACTGTTATTCTTTTTTCTCATATCATTGCCTAAAAGCTCCTCAATTTCAGAATTATACTCCTGTCTTTTCAAACCAAGACAAGTGGCCACCACGTTGCTGTTGGCAGTGCCCAGTGCTGTGCCAGGGTCCTCAGCCAGAGGCAGCTGTGCCCACAGGGGCAAAGAGCACTCAAAGGTTCCTCACTGCTGCTCCGAGCTCTGGAGCACAGGCACTCGGGAGGGGATGGAGCAGGGAGACTGTTGGAAAAACAGGGCAGGGCAGGCCGCTGGAAACGGCTTCCCTCTGTCTGCTTTACATGGAAACATTTCGTCTTTTAGCACTGAACTCTGTTCTTGGAAACTCTCTGGCCTCTTGGAGGATTCACCAGGGGAAGGTTTCCAGGCTGGATGTGGCTGTTATGCTCTTTTAGGTGTGGGGAACAATGAGCTTGTAGCCCAGGGATGCAACGTGGCCTTTCAGAGGCACAGCGCCAGTGACAAACCCTGCAACCCAAAAAACTCCTGTACCCACCCAGATTCACTCTCACGTCGGTTTTGGGGATCCTGGCACTGCCTTGGGGCTGCTGCAGGGACACAAGATATGGCCAGGGAATGTCACCTCTGGCACTTTGCTCCATTCCAACCACTTAATTCACCATCCCCGACACCTGGAGAGCTCAATTTGATCCATTTCTGTGTTGATTAATGGGCTCATGGTCTGAGGCACAAACTGGGGAGGGGAAAGTACAGAGGATTTTGTTTTAAGGGTTGTAACAGATTTGTTTCTGCTGCACAGAGCAGTGTCACTGTCTCGGCTTCATCTGGTGAACAGAAAATGCAGTTTGGCGTGATCGGGTTTAGATTTCCGAGCAGCTGTTAAAAAGGAGCCCAAACGGAACAGAACGTTGCTGTCATCTGAGGGCTCTTTGGTGTTCTTCATCAAAGGAGCTCCGTTCAAAGAGGAACGAGCACCTACGACCTAAAATCCCTCAGCACATCCAACAACCTCATTGAAACCTTCAGCAGAGAGGCCTGTTCTCAATTTTACAGGCGACAATTGAGGCAGAAAATGTCGGGTTGCGAGGCCGTTTCTTCCACTGATGTTCGCAACTTCGTTTGAAGAAGTCTTCACCCAACGGTTTTGCTCACTTCCCGGATCAGCAAAGCGTTTGGGAACAGGCAGAACCTTAGTGCTGGGACTTTTCTGATTAATTCTCTGCCGGTTCCTCACAGGACTCGCTGTCCTAAAAATATTGATAATTTGGGGCTTGGATTCATATAGAATGCAGCACAGGAGTGAGGGAGAAAAAGGGTGTGATGGCTTCTTATTTATTTCTGCTGTTTTGGTGGCATTTTCTGGGGCTTTATGGAAATGCTCATTAGCACAGCCTCGCCTGCCTTGTCATCTACTGAGATAAATAAAACAATTTGCATATGCAATGAAAATGCAAATGAAGCACCACCCTAAATGTTCCTCCTAGCAAAACCAGAGTGTGGCTGATGCTGCTGCCCCTCTCTGAGTGTTTTATGCAAAGATTCAGTCAGATATATCTCAGAAAAGGTGTTTGGGGTACAAGGAATTAATCAAGAGAGCGCTAAAACAGTACCAAGTTCCCAATTCCCACAGCATAAATGGAAATATCACCCTAAAAACACTGTACATGGAATCCTCTGCTCCACCACCTTCTCTTCCACCTTTCCCTTTCCTCCCCCTCAGTGTTTTGATTTGTGATCTGCTTCCAAACCCCTTGAATTCTGCAGCTGGGAAAGCACAAAATCGAATTTTGGAGTTAATACCTGATTCTCACCTTCGTGTATATTTTATTTTGCCGTTTTCATTTTTAGCCGCAGTGTCATTTTTTTCCTGCTCCCTCAAGAAATTTTGCTTGGAAACAGACCTGAAACTTCACAGCTTTTATTCCCTTTCCCTCCACTGTCCTAATCCTTATAATACATAATTTGAATTCTTTGTGGCTATTCCTTCTCTCTTCATCTTTGAACCGTCTCGCTGGCTGAGAAATGTGCTGAAATACTGATACTGAATCACAGTAAGGGAGGTGTTAAATGGTTATCACCCCAAAAACCACCTCAGAAAATCTCTGCGTGGTCCAAAAACTGAGCAAATTTTTTTTGTGGTGAACACAGGCGTGAAGGAAAGCTGAGTGGAACAAGCACAAGCAGACTCCTCATTTTACAGCCCCTTTCTATCTTTTTTTACTTTCTTTTGTTCATTTCCTTTTCTCTCTATGGGACCTCAGACCAGAAAGATCGTTACAGTTCGAGGTGCTGAGTTAATTCTTCAGTTTATGCAGCCCATTAGTACAATTCCACTTCATTTAATAATTAATGGCCATTTCAATTAATTGAGCAGGAATATTCAAGTTTAACAAGCTCATTTACTTAAAACTAAAGACTGGACCCTTTGCTGAACCACTGCTCAGGGTTCTGCTTTCCTTGCAGTGCCCTCTCAGCAGTTTTCCACCAGAATTTCCCATTTGCCCTCACACTTCCCTGACTTTTCCGGGGTTTTTCATAGCTCAGACAGACGAATCCTGCCTGCTGGTATTTGGAATTCATATTTAAGAGCATTGTGTAACCATCCCTCAGAGCTGTGTTCCCATCCTTCCCCTCCTAATCAATAGCTAAAGCAATTGGCAGTAAAAGTCAAATAGGAAATTAGGGAAATATAAAGAGGAAAATTGCCCTAGAATGCCACTCTCGAAGTCTGTAAGAGACTGATTTCATTACGAGTTATTTCCCCAGGTCTGAGCTTTTCTCTGTTGCTGGTGATTGATGCGGCAAATTTTATTTCCACATTTAACGGATTTTCATCTGCGAAACGTTTCTGTATCAAAATGAACCTGGAGATGTTTCTTACAAGGTTTACCTGGCAATAAACTTGTGGGGACTTCTCCCAAGCTGGCCCTGAGCCTGTCATTCCGAGTTTAGCAGCAGATTTTTGGGAGAGGCTGGGCCCTGGTGACACATTTACAGCGCAATAATTTCACTTTGTCCAGAACCTTGAAGAATCCAGAACTGCTCCCACATTGGAATGCACGAGTTTGGTTTCCTATGTTAAGCCTATAGAGCTCCAAGAGGGAATAATTAAACACATAATTAATGTTTGGGAGCCCAGGGAAACTCCTACAGTGAGACAGAATACAGCTCCTCTCATCCACAGCTCTGACCTGACAAAATTGTGCTTAATACATAAAAATCTGTCCAACAGTGGGGCAATTCTTGAGCCAATCTAGAAATACACCACAAATCCCATTAAAACCCCAAAATAACAACACTCACCCCATTTTCCACTCCTGACAGAAGATCTTGACTGTGCTGAAACCACCTCTCATCAAAACCTTTCAGCAATGCAAATGAAAATAAAGCTAAGAAATGTTTGGACGAGCTCCAAGAATTTCTTTTAACCACTTGGGCCTGGAGATTTCCACAGAAAGACACAAGGCTGGGAGAGCAGAGGGAACTTTGCACACATCCATGGCATCCAGACCTCGGAAAATGCAGGGACGTTCCCACATTTCCACATTTCCAGCTGTTGCTGTTGTTACACAGCTGATAAATATAATTGACTTCCACCTGCCATTGTAAAATGATAATTTTAATCCCCCCAATTTATAATCCTATTATCTGACCTATCCTCACAGCCCATACACCAAGCAGAAAACTGCAAATATTCACCTCTGAAAGCTGCACTGCTCATTTTGGGAGATAAAAGCAAAAACCTGCCTTTGTTGTCTGTGGCAACATAACCCAGCGTGGGAGAAACGGTGTTTTAAACCAGAAATCCTACAGTTTTCATTGTTAATACAAGCCTTAAAACTTGATTTAGGTAACACCTGCCTGTGTTGCTGCAGCAGGTTTGCTCTAAGGTACAAAGGGCTTTGCAGCTTTAACGAACAACAATTAAAGTGCATTTGGTGTTGAAAACTCAACCCCTCGCTCTCTGTATCGACTTTTCCAATCTGCCAGGCTGAGCCTGTTGAGCCTGTCAGTGATTACAGACAGGAGCACGGGGACTTTATCCTGCAAACTCACAGGAAATGCTCTTGTTCTGGTGACTCCAGCTCCATCCTGTTCAATTATTCAGTGTTTTATCCTTCCTGATGGTACAGACAGCACCACTGTGAGGAGGAGGTGAGGGAGGCTCAGCTTTGTTTGTCAGGTACCACACACTGAATTCACACTCCTTGGGCAGCTTTGAACACATTTGAAAGAGCCCACCCTGCCTCACCCCTTTAACTGGTGGCAGAACCAGTTTGCAGCCGTTCCTGTGTCTAAAATCCTTTCATTTAGCCATAAATCAGTTTAATGGCTGGTCAGGTCAATGTGAGAAACTCCTCGAAAGAGGAGCCAGGAGTTCACACTCTGTGGCACTCCCTGTTCCCCAGCACTGAGGCTGTGGATGCACAGTATGAGATGAATGCAAACAGATCTTTAATAGAACAAAAATCCACAGCAAAGCCCTTTGCAGCATTTGCTGGAAGGAATTGGGCTCTGAATGAGTCTAATTCCCCCTGGAATTCACTGCACTGTAAACCCTCCATCACTGCAAACACCTTCAGGGTTATTCCCATTTCTCCATTGATCTTGTGGGTGACAGAATCCTGGAAATGCTGGAATAGACTTTTCCTCTGCTTTGCTTATCAGCAGCCACAAATTGTATCCCTCCTGCCTGTGCAGGAATGAATACGACTGTGCTGAGCAGTAAATTGCAGCCAGGAATCCATAGATTAAATCCAGGAGTGTTTGGGAGAGGGCTCCCAGCCCCTCTGCCCAGATTCACTGCCTTTGCTGGCTCTTCATTATTCCAGCCCTCCTGCTGCAATCTGCTGAGGAAAACCATCAGGGCTTTCCTTTCCCTGCTGCTCGCAGGGAAATCCCAGGGCTGACAAATTGAGCAGGGTTGGAGACATCAGTAACTCTGTCTGGAGAGCACCAGCATCCCTCCTATGAAACCACGCTGCCCACACAATTAAATGATCACTTAAGGAGGAAAAAAAACCAGTCTTGCAGTTCACTCTAACTTCTCTGAGAAGAATTCACAAAGACTTAAAATAGAAGGAAATAATTTTCTAGTTAAAAATCTTCCCAATGCATTATCCTGTCAGCTGTTATATCCCTGATAAGTCTTTGTTTTTGAAAAAAAATAAAGAAGAACGCATTAAAGCACAGTGTAAATTGGTATCATGGGATAAATACAGAATGGACAGAGCTATGGAATGAAAATAAATCGAAGTGCTTTGTCATGCCCGTGATCTTAGCACAGAGGAGGATATTTTCTATTTGTAATACGCCCTCTGAATACTGTTTCATACTAAATGATAATCTAGAAACGTCGTGTAGCTGAGCAGGAGGAGGAAGACGAGACAGAGTGTGTCAAAAAAAGATGATGTAGTCATGAAACCCTGCCCTGCTGAACCCATTGTGAATTCTGAAGGTTGTTTCAGCAAAACCAGCACTAGCAGAGCTCATCTGATATGTGATGGAGGGAAAAAAAATCCTAGCTTCAGCTGAGCTGAATCACTTTCTAAAGGAAAAGCAATCCAGTTTTGACAGGGCCGAAACAATTGTGAGGAAAGATTTTGACAAATAATGATAGTAAGTTAGGCAAGAGGTGATGAATGCAGTGCTTTGTGTCTAATTGTGTGCCTGGGGTACAAAACCTTTATTTCAGGAATAAAGTGCTATGATAGCTGCCAAGTATCAAATCTATCAGTGCACAGAATCCCCCAGAAAGTTCCATTTAAAGCCATCCAGACCTTCTGAAAGAACTGTCAGGTTAAATGAATTATTAGCCCTAAGAAAAGAAAGTTCTTTGCTTTTATTACTCAACAGAACTATTTCATCTGATTAAAGTTCTGTTTGGATCATGTGGCTGCTTTGTCTCTGCCACACTGAATTATTCATTTCAGATCTTTCCTTTTGGTCTTTGGGGTTTTTTTGGTCACAGAATTTTCACAGAGAGTGATTTCCAGCTGCATCCTGAGCTCAAACAGTTTAGGTGAAATGAGAGCAAGATTAAATATTAGTTCTGCTTTAATTCCAAGCTTTACATTTGTAATACTAACACTTTCATAGACTTGGCTCCTTCCTATCACAGCAATCTCTGCTCCAGCTCAGTAATTAGTTAGCAGGGCAATGAATGAGTAATTTATTGACTTGCAGGACAAAAGATGACCCAAAACCATTAGTGTATGGCCAGGGCAGTGGCTTGTGTGGCAAAGATTGTGCAGGAATTTGATTATTTGGAATTTCTACCCAAGAGCGAACACACAAACAACACGAGCAGTGTTGGAGTCAAATGGCCAGAATTAGTAAATAGGAAATACTAAATTAATCCGGGTTGGATCAATGATAGATCACCCATGACTGATCAATTAGTTGGATGGATTTACACCCCAGAGGTACAAGTCAAAGACAAAGTGACGATTTCTGCTAAATCCTGGAGGAGAACACCACATCCCACCCAAATCCTGCAGCAGGCAGGTGTTCGTTCACCTGTGCCCATTCGAACAGCCCAAACCTGCATTTTATCCCCAGAGACAGAGGGCATTCAGTGTGAAACTGCTGTTTATTTAATACATCCCTTGCACACGTGCCCAGTTGTGATTTTCCCTGGAAAAACTGTGCATGAGTGACCCTGCACATCAAAAATAGATTGGAGCCCTTCCCTGGCCAATTCTTCCTTCCCCAACTCCCGGGCAGTTTTCTTCTCTTGCTTTTTGTTTGCTTTCAAATGCAAACTTTGCTTCCCCCCATTTCTGCTAAGCTCGCCAGCCTTTCAACAACACCATTTTCAATAATTCCCTGAATAATACCTGATGTCTTCAAACTTTTATAGCACTTCAGGTTTGCAAGCTGGAAGGGTTTTTACGGCCTCTGAGGCCGCCACAAATCAGAGAATTCATTATCCTGCAAAATACGCTCTCAAATGGAGACTGTTCTTAAAAACAAGCCTATTTTTTCCTGCAATGATGTAAAATAACTGTGGTTTAGAGCCAAATGGACTCCTTCACCCAGGAAATAAGAAATAGCTGTGGGAAAATATTTTTCCAGGCAGACACAGAACTCCAGGGCAGAAAATTCACATTCCAGTGCAGAGAGCGCTCCCACCTCCCTGTTTCACCAAAGTAACCTGGCCAAAATTCATTTTTAATCACTTAGGGAGTGGCTGGAAAGGCTCAGAGCACTGCAGATCACATTCAGCTTGTTCCTGGGTGACCCTTGCTGTTCTGCTATTCAGCAGAGAAAGAGTTTTGGGGTTTGGCTTGGTTTTCCCTAGTTCAGGGTGAGGGAGATGCACTCATGCTTTGAAATATCAAAAGCAGGGCTTAATCACAAAGGAAAATAAATGGAAATGAAAAATAACCCTGGGCTTGATGGCGTTCACTGCTCCCTCTTATCTTGTGCAGGATCAGGAAGAGGGTGACTGCAGTTCTGGGCTCCAGCCAGGCTGGTTCCAGCGAGCAGCAGCCAGGGAGGAACAGGAATGCCACTTGCTGTGGGCAGAGGCAGAATGAGGAGCAGATGCTGTTGTGGCAAAGCAAACGGAAAACATTTCATTATTTTGCTGTGGTTTGTAAGGGAAAGGGAAATAAGTTTTGGGTGTCTATAAAGCAATCCCAGAAAATGCCACAGAATCAGGGAATGGTTGGGGTGGGAAGGGGCCTTAAAGCTCATCCATCCATGGCAGGGACACCTCCCTCCATCCCAGGCTGCTCCCAGCCCCAGTGTCCAGCCTGCCTTGGGCACTGCCAGGGATCCAGGGGCAGCCCCAGCTGCTCTGGGAATTCCATTCCAGGGCCTCGCCACCCTCCCAGGGAAGAACTTCTCCTGATATCCCAGCCAAACCTCCTCGGGGTCTGTTTGAAGCCATTCCCTTCTCCCCTCACTACAGACCCCTGTGAGATGTGACAGCTTCATCCAGGACACTCTGCACTTCTCCTTTCCCGTACACTGAACACAAACTGGTCGCTTTTGGCAAAAATCCCGTTAGCACAACCTCACTGCATGGCTCTGCTGAGTGTCTCCACGTTACAGGAGATCTACTGCCTTTAGGAGAGGGGAAAAACCTCCAGTAATTTGGTTAAAATTAGGATAAGAGATGAAAACACTTCATGTTGCTCTTACAAACTTAATCTCATTCCCTGGGAAACTTTGTTTTCACTTCTGCTGAAGACAAATTGGGCTTTCTTCTCTTTTACTGAGTCCTCAACAATCAAATTGCAGAATTGTTAAGTAACACACAATGAACTCCATAATTTACTTACTGCAGGGCTTCCTGAGCAGGCTTTTCCCTGTCTGAAGATAAAGGGCTGACAGCATCCCTCAAAATCTGCTGCTTTTCCCTTGCCAGGAATGCATCTGCTTCATCTAAGTGCCTGTAAACGCTGAGCTTTAATTGCTTGCTGGAAAATCTGCATGCCAAATCTACAACCCAGGTTTCTTATTTAAAGAATTTCTTGAACATCTTTATTAAGAAAAAAAAAAACAAACCGAAACAAAACAAAACCTGCAACCCAAACCTGACTTGATCTCACAGCTGTACTTTCATTCATAGTGCATCAAAAGAACGGCAACAACAACAACAACAAATCAGTTATCTCTGTTTTCTTCCATTCGTACTATTCTACACTTCAGTTGTTATAAAAATTAAATGCGTGGGTATAACTTTAAACACAAAGGGTCAAATTTTAGACACATGGGGTCAGGCAAATGCTGGTAAATTCTCGTCCTCTTGCAAGCACACCCAGTTTCCCTGCAGCAGCCCTCCCTCCTCGAGCACACACACGGTGAACACTCGGAAAGTTATGGAAGAGTTCCTTGGTTTGCCCTCATCGTGCCCAGCCAGCTCCCGAGGTTTGATTCCCGTGTTGCAGGTTTCAGCAGAAGATGGATTGCAGCAATCTGCTCTGGGCTCAGCTCTGGGCTGCTGGGCAGCTGCGAGCAGAATGTTCTGTCAAACCCTCGACACGAGCAAAGCGCCCAGAGCCCGACGCTGGCAGGCTGGTGTTGGTAGAGAAGGGAAGGAGCACAGGTGATGGCACTGCCCCAGATCGGGGGATCAGGGGACACCAGGAGCACAGGTGATGGCACAAACCCCAGATCTGGGGATCAGGGGGCACCAGGAGCACAGGTGATGGCACAAACCCCAGATCTGGGGATCAGGGGGCACCAGGAGCACAGGTGATGGCACAAACCCCAGATCTGGGGATCAGAGGGCACCAGGATCACAAATAGTGGCACAAAGCCCAGATCTTAGGATCAGGAGGCACCAGGAGCACAGGTGATGGCACAAAGCCCAGATCTTAGGATCAGGGGGCACCAGGAGCACAGGTGGTGGCACTGCCCCAGATCTGGGGATTAGGGGGCACCAGGATCACAAATAGTGGCACAAAGCCCAGATCCGTGGATTAGGAAAACAAACCGAAACAAATGATGGCACAAACCCCAGATCAGGGATCAGGGGGCACCAGGAGCACAGGTGATGGCACATAGGGCACCAAGATCACAGGTGATAGCACAAAGCCCAGATCTGAGGATCAGAGGGCACCAGGATCACAGGTGATGGCACAAACCCCGGATCTGAAGATCAGAGGGCACCAGGATCACAACTGATGACACACAGGGCACCAGGATCACAAATGGTGGCACAAAGCCCAGATCTGAGGACCAGAGGGCACCAGGAGCACAGGAGATACCACAAACCCCGGATCTGAGGATCAGAGGGCACCAGGATCACAACTGATGGCACACAGGG
>VZTG01008314.1:84501-114245 GCA_013397845.1 Melanocharis versteri | reverse complement strand
CTGAGGATCAGGAGGCACCAGGATCACAAGTGATGGCACAAACCCCAGATCTGAGGATCAGGAGGCATCAGTGATGGCACACAGGGCATCAGGATCACAGGTGATGGCACAAAGCCCAGATCTGTGGATCAGGAGGCACCAGGAGCACAAATGGTGGCACAAAGCCCGGATCAGCTCAGGGCTGTGCTCCATTTGAGGTTAAAGTTCCACAGGTAGAAAGTCGGTTTATCACCCAAAAGATTCTTTTTGCAGGATTAGTTCAGGCAAGGAACTCTTTAATGAGAGATGATCTCAAATGCTTCATCCAGCCACCAAATTTCAGGATTGCAGAAAGAGACAAAGACTGACAACAGAGCAAACAGGAGGATCTTGGATTTTCCTCTGAGATTTCCTCCTTGGGCAGAATTGAATTTTGCCTTTTCCCATCCCTGAGAAGCCTCCCAGATTTCCTGGCCAAGAAATCCAAATTTGCCCTCTGAGGCACCTGGATTTTCTGAATTTACATCCCCTTCTTTCTGCTTTAGTTTGAACAGGCACATTCTGAAAACAAGATTTTTACACCCATTCTTTACCTGTAAACTGAATTTAAACACTTGGCCACAGAAACCCAAATACTGAATATTTCCAGCACCTGTGGTGGGCTCAAAATACTCCAGCACCGAAAGGCAAAGGCCCTGAAGAACATCCCACACCTCAGAGATGTAAACTGAGCACAGTTTATATTAAAAATAAAAATCCCTAGCCTGTGACAACACCTGGGCAATAATAAACGCAGGTAAATATCTGGAAATTCTCTCTGGAATTGTTTTTTTTTGACTTGTTTCCTGATGTTTTGCCAACTTTTTCCTCACTAGTTAATAATTAAAACCCACTCCTGCAAGTGTTTTGCACAAGTTCCCATCTGAGAAATGTATTTTATTGTTTTCAGCATAATCCTCTACTATAAACAATCATTAAAACCTTTCTATACGTTGAATTGAGGAATATTTTGCTGCTTGGATAGGGAATTTTTTTTTACAAAGCAACATCAGCTCTACTGGTTGTGCTGAAATATTAAAAAGTATAAATTATTTATATGGAAACAGACAATGCTTTCTTCGGAACATCACAAATAAAAATTATACAAAATGCTTGATTCAGGACGTTGAATTGGTGAGAAAACCTCCACCTGAACTCGCTTCATTTCATTTTCTTCTTTTTAAAATCAATGTTAGCAGCAATAATATTGGAAATTGAGCTCCACACTTTGAAAATGGGGGGGAAAAAAAAGTCCCATCAGCTACAAACATTGTCTGCCACTCACGAGAACAAAACCAAGTGCATTTATTGGAGATGAAGATGTGCTCTGAACAAAAGGCAGCACCAGGCTTTTATTGCAGCAATAAAGACCTTCATCAAATCATTTCACAGCTATTGTTTCAGCACTGGAGTGCTGAGCAGTCTCTGCAGGACAGCTGCAGAGCAAAACGCCACCCAGAAAACTCCCAGCTCTTTATGACTCTTAATGAAGTTTTTATTTAATTATGTTGGAGTAAACCAAGCACTGCTTTAACAGCGAAATTGCTTAATATTAAAAAAAAACCAACCTTCCAAAGCTTTCTAGCAGCATGGTTGGTTCTACTAAAATAACACTCTCACTTGTGTTATTTCAGGTTTATTCAGGTTTTTTCTGCTGAGATTTGTTGAGATCCGGATCAAAGCTACAGTTGAATTTTAGTTTTATTTTGGAGAGTTTAACTTTTCCCATATAAACCTGTGGCAGGGAAATAACTATCCCTCACCTTAAGTGCTCATTTATTGCTCTTGACCTGTCACACTTGATTAAAATATGGAGTTTGCCTCCCAGGCTGAAATCAGCTTTTCATTTCAGGTGACTCCCAGCCAGGGCTGAAAATGATCAGCCTTTGTTTCCCTATTCACCCTTCTCAAGGGTTCCCTTATGGCCACGGGGAGCTGATCCTGGGCCAGAATTCGGACATTCGCCTGCTCTTTGGTGTCACAATGATGGACACGGCCCGGGGAGGAAGGAGAGAACCGAACTCAGGAGTGACTAGATAAAAATGCCTTTATTTATTTATTTATATACAGAAGGGTTTTATACTCTAAGTTATAGAAAGCCATTGGATCTTAGCTGACCACCCACCAGGGCTATTGGCTAGATCCTAAAAACACACATTTCCTAAACAGACCTTCAGTCCTACAATAACAAAGTGCAAAAACACCTCACAGGTGCAAGATAGAAGAATTATTTACAAAAGCTCTCTGGCTGTTTTGCAGCTAGCTCCGTGAGAAAGTGAGAATGCTCACGGACACAGGCAGACACTGAAAAATCTCTCTGCCACCAAGCTTTCAGCGTCCACACTTTGGGAATGTGGGAACGGGACACTCTCCACCCAGGGACTGCCACGAACCTCTTGGAGATCCTCCGAATAAAGGCAGCTCCAAACAACTCATGGCAGAGTCTCAAAGTAGTGAAACCACTTAAAAAATAAATGAACCCCATCAGCTGGCGGTGCAGCCGCCGAGGGATCAGCATTTGAATTACCCGTTTCGGGAGAAGCTGCATTTGTCACCAAGCTTTGTGCCTGGAGCAGGGGATTATCCAGAGCTGATGGTTTCACCCTCAGACACTGACGGGATTTATGGATTTGTGCTCTGACAAGGAGCAAATCCCAGCCACGGCAGCATGGGTGTGAAATACCCACCCAGGGAGGCTTTCGGAGCCAGGGGCAGCTCTTGGGTTCTTTTATTCTGTGATATGCTATGTTTAAATACATCTTCTCTTAATAAATTAAGAAAATACATCATTTCTCTCTCTTATTTTTTTTCCTGTGATTTTCCTTTCAATTTTAGGAACTTAGAAGGGAGGGGAGAACAAAAAAACTGTTGTTAAATGACCAAATATTTGATTTCATGCCGTTTTCTTTGCAGAACGGGAGTCCTCTGTTCTGCTCATGCATGGAAATAATTTAATTTAACAACATAATAAACATTTAGAAAAGCATTAATATTTGATTAGGAAGTGATGTTATCATACTAATGCCACTTCTTTTAAAAAATATTGGCTTTAAAAGAGTATAGATTAAACATCCAGAGGATAAAGTGTAAGCAGTGGTTGAAAGCCCCTAAAATGCCTTGCAGAGAGGAATGGTTTATCAGCCCTTAAATTAGGGCAAATCCTGGATTTTAACAGCTCTCAAGGAAAGCTTTAAACCGAACCAGAGGCTGCCTGGTAATGGTTCAGTTTTTGGCTGTAAGAGGAATGATTTGGATGTGAGGAACACAATGGAAAATTCAAAATATGAAGGAACAGCTCCAGTAGGAAATGCAGAGAAGGGTTTGCTGGCAAAGCCAATGGCCTGGTGGGCAGGAATTGCTGATATTTGGATTTTTGGTGTTCAGAAGGGCAGAACAGGGAACTGAGTGCAGATTTCATCTCAGCCTCTGGGTTAGCAGCTATTCTAGATCAGCTTTCAACCTGGTATTTGTGGAGAAACACCAACCCTTTCCACGCTGCCTTCTGTGCCTCATCTCCCTCAGAAAAATCCAGTGGCAGGGGCAAATTAAAAGAATTAGGAAGAACGTGTAATTCTCAAAAATATTTGGTCCAGACAAACGCATTTCCAAAGTGGGAATTTACAGTTTTACCCTGATTTAGTGTTCTTGCAATTCTCTCTTGCTATAACTGGTGTTGTTTTTGCTACCACCGTCTGAAAATGAAGCTCTGAAAATGCAGCTCTGAAAATGCAGCTCTTTCGGGGTCAGCACAACCTGAACACACAAGGAACAGAGATTTTCCTCTTAAACTCGATTTATTTTCACACCTGATGTCTGAACAGGAGGTAACACAGCACAGGGTGGCAGGCAGAGCTCTCCTCCCTGACGTACAAAAGTCACACAAGTTCTGCCACTGGTGCACCTGCAGCCTCGGTTATTTATTTTCTCACACCCTCACCCTGCCTCTTTTCTCTTTCCATTACCTCTGGCCACGTTTCCAAATCGACAACTGAGGAAAAAAATATTTTCAGTAGCTCAGTTGTGAAGCACTTGGCGTGCTTTGTTCCTCTCCCTTTAGGGGAAATGTGCCTCTGTATGACAGAGGGGGGCTGATGAGGCTCCTGGAAGGATGAAACCAGACTGTTTCCATGTGGGAATTGCCAGCTGGAGAGGAGAAGACAGCCGTTTGTGTTCGAGAAGAGTTTCACACGACGTTAAAAGAAACCATCTGCTTCTTCTTGTTTGTCCTTGTTTGAGAACAGCTTGTGTTTGCAGCTCGCGGTTTGACACGTGGCGATCACCTGCAGGACTTGGTGAGGCACCGAGATCGTTTTCCTGCTCGCAGAAAAACGCAGGAAAAATGGGGAAGGAGACATCTACTTCTGGTCACTCTTTGTGTGCTCGGTTCTGTTTTCACAAGGCTGCAGTAAAACCCAGCCGATGGGGTTAAAACGGAATGCAAGGCACAGAAATTGATTTATACTTCTGCACAAGCTGAGATTTTCTGTCTCTGCGCATGCAGAGATTCTGGTTAGGACAGGCAAACAAATGATTCCTCTGCTGAGAGTGGAGAGTGAGAATCTTCAATTGTTCTGGTGATAAAAAGGTCCCTCTCAGCCCCAGAGCTGCTTGGAGGGATTCCCTGCAGCCCTTTCCAAGGAGCATTTCAGCAGCTCGCTTCCAGCTGATTCCCTGGGCAGCGCAGGAGCTGGAGATGAACTGTGCAGGAATTGCAGGAATTGCAGGAATGGAGGCTGGAAATCCTCCCACCAAAAATTCCTGCCCTCGCTTTTCTGCTCTGCAGCATTTCCCTCTCAGAGAGATGGTCCTGAACAAAATTCCAGCTTTCCAGGTGGATTTCATTCGCTTGGCTGTAAAGAATTCACTTTTGTTTCATGTTGCAGCAGAGCTTTCCTGTCTTTTCTTGAGCCCCCTCACAATTCCTCAAATCTGTGAAGAGTTCCAAGGGCACAGCCCAAGGTGGGACTTTGCTGTGCCGTTTATCCAGGATTTCCAGCAGGATTTCCTGCAGGAACTCATGGATATCTGATTTAAGGGCCGTGTCTTTGGCTCCCTGGTTTGGAGTTCACCTCTTGATGGGTTTTACATTTCTATATCTTCGTAGAGTTTCAGCTCGTGTGGCTGCCTGCCAAAAACCTGCCAGAATAAAGGACTAACAGAAGGTGCTGAACTCAAAAAATGGATTTTTTTCCCTCTGGATTGCAAGTCTGGCTGAAATAATGCACTTCACTGAGGTTTAACAGAGGTGGGGAATTGCTGAGGGCGTTTCCCCTCCCTGTGCTGCTCCTGGCTCTTTTCCCTCTCTCCCACAACCTGGGATGATTTGGGCTGGCACAGGAATGATCCCATATGTGCCATTCTGGGATCAGACATCTGCTACCCATCGAGATGTCAGCTCCATCTGACGGGAAAGCATCTCCCAGCACACGCACAGGCACCAGCCAGAATGCTCCCTGACCTTTGGAGATTGACTTGGAGCAATCAAATGCACATCGGAGAAAATCAGGATTATGATGAGGATGAAAGGACGTGGTGGTGGTGGTTTGTTCCCTTCAGTGGAAATGGGGATTCAGGGATGGGATTTTTTTTTTAATTCTTTTGCCACAAAAGTGAACTGCTTACAGGAGGAATGACTGGGGAATTGCACAGCCACTTTTACTGCATGGTGAAGGGACAAATTCCAGGAGATCCGTTGTGTATAATCTGCCATTTAGTCATGGAATCACGGAATAATTTAGTGGGAAAAGCCCTCCAGGATCATGGAGTCCAAGCTGTGACTGATCCCCACCTTGTCGCCAGCCCAGAGCACTGAGTGCCACCTCCAGGAATCCCTTGGACACCTCCAACACCTCCCTGGGCAGCCCCTTCCAATGCCTGACCATCCTTTCCATGAGGAAATTCCTCCTAAATATTCCTCCTCCTACTGTATGTCACTGGATATCTACGAGGTCTGAACACAGGGAATTGTGGAATACATGATGTCACTTCCAGCTCCTCCAATTCCCCAGAACCCAGAAGGATTCCCCACGTTCTCTCCAGTGAGAGAGAAATCGAGTGATGGGCCATCAATTGTTCATAAATTCTGATAAAAGAATATCACAAAAATATCATTTTAGGTAGGTGGCAGAAACCACAGGAAAAATCATCAGTGGGATGGTAGGGAAGAAGGCTCTGTTTTGGCAGAATTGGGAATAGTGAGAAATCTCCTAAATTAAAGCTGGATGTGCTTCGTGATTTAGATAATTATTTTGTCAGAATAAAACATGGCCAGAAATTGCATTGCTATTCAGAGCCATCAGCGACTGTCACATGGAGGAAGAGCAGGCCAGGATATTTTATTTTATTATTTTGATGGCTGGATTTGCACGGTGAATTTTGATGGCTGGATTTGCACAGTGAATTTTGATTGCTGGATTTGCACAGTGGATTTTAATTGTTGGAGGGGTGGCAGTGGGAAGCCAGGCTTGCCAATCACCAGCGTCATTTAAACAGAAAAACAGCGAAAGAGGTAAAACTTTCTAATCTGAAGGAGCTCAGTCTGGGAAGAGAGGGAGCTGGTGGTGTAATCAGCTTGGAATGACAGGCTCAGGAATAGAAATACAGCCCGGGTTTAAATTCCTTCATCCAAAGGTGTCAAATCCACCTGGAATGTGCAGCCCGGCCTGGGGGAATGAAAGGGAAGAGCTCCAACCTAATGGGTCGGAAAAAGAGCGCTGAGAGTGGAAACCTGCTCGAAAGTCAAGCTGAGTCAGGCTTTGCCAAAGGATACGAAGGAGTAAAAGGCCTTTCCGCGATACAAATAAAAGGAGAACGGGAGTAAAAGTGGCCTGCTGGCAGCGAGAACGGGGTCAGGAGCAAAGATAATTTAGATATTAACCCCAAAACGGGGCTGGCTTCCGTTTCAGTGCAAGGACAGGAGCAGAACGGGGGAATGTTCTGCAATTCCTCAGCAGGGCCGGGGCAGCAGCAGAGCCTGGAGTGTTTCTGCTCTCTGGGGCTGCAAAGGGGAATTTACCGGGGGCTGCAAAGGGGAATTTATCTGGGGCTGCAAACGGGAATTTATCTGGGGCTGCAAATGGGAATTTACCGGGGGCTGCAAACGGGAATTTACCTGGGGCTGCAAACGGGAATTTACCGTGAGCTGCAAAGGGGAATTTACCTGGGGCTGCAAACGGGAAATTATCTGGGTGCTGCAAACGGGAATTTACCTGGGGCTGCAAAGGGGAATTTATCTGGGGCAGGACCAGAACTGGGCTGGGACAGAACCAGAACTGGGCTGTGGTAGAACCAGAGCTGGGCTGAGACAGAACCAGAACTGGGCTGTGATAGAACCAGAACAGAGCTGTGATAGAACCAGAACTGGGCTGAGACAGAACCAGAACTGGGCTGGGAGAGAACCAGAACTGGGCTGTGATAGAACCAGAACTGGACTGGGACAGAACCAGAACTGGGCTGTGATAGAACCAGAACAGAGCTGTGATAGAACCAGAACTGGGCTGAGACAGAACCAGAACTGGGCTGGGACAGAACCAGAACTGGGCTGAGGGACAGAACCAGAACTGGGCTGTGACAGGACCAGAACTGGGCTGTGACAGGACCAGAACTGGGCTGGGACAGTTCCCAGGTGGATGGGCAGAGTCGCAGGAGGAGGCTGAGGGATCTCAGCCCCTTCAGCTGAACAACCAGAATGCTGAGAGGTTCTAAAAACCTCTCTTATAATTTTCTCATGGAACAGAGATAAGGGAGGGAGAAATGCTATTAAACAAACAAACAAAAATGGGATCAAATAAAGCAAAAGCCAGATGAACACTTTGACTGGACATGAAATCAGGTGGGAACCTTCAAGGCTGTCTGGAGAGAGGTCCCTGGTTGAAGTGATTAATCCTCCTTTTCCATGGTTATTTCAATGTTTCTGTGGGGGTTTCTCCTTCTTTAAAATTAAGGGAAGGATGAAAAATACAGAATCCCAGAATCCCAGAATATTCTGAGCTGGAAGGGATCCCAAGGATCATCGAGCCCAGCTCTTAAGTGAATGGCCCACCCAGGGATCAAACCCACAGCCTCGGTGTTTTTAGCACCAAATACATCAAAGTTTAGAATTTGTCAAACCCTTTCATTGATAGAAAATTCCTTTTTTTCTGGAATTCTTTTCCCTTTTTGCATTAAACCCTAACTAATTACTGGTAGCAATATGCTAATGACCACAACATTTTGAACCTGGCTTAGAGTCTGGGTATCTTTTTCTAGGTCTTCCATGGTTTAAAGCCTGTTAAAATCCCACTGTGACACAAACATCCCATTCGAACCCATGGAGTGAGTCTGACCAGGGCAAGCAACTTCATAAAAGTGTTCCCAAGGAGGGAACCCCACAGGAATTTACCCCTTTACAGCCCAGAGATACCTGGAGGTGTTTGATGTTCCTCCCCTCCCTGCTGAGAGAAGCTCTCAGATAAATTTTTCTCAGAAAAGCCCAGGTTTTGATGGGTCAGACGTGAGCTCATTCCACAAGGCTGTGAAACCCCTGGAGGTTTGCCACAATAAATCTCACATTTTTTTGGCCAGCCACCATCCAGCCTCCAGTTCCTCCAGCAGAAATGACAGCTCTGCCCTCGCCGTGGTCACTGCTCTGCCAAATCCTGGAGTTCTTCCCCCTGGATCGCTTTGAGAGCTCTGCTGATTTCTCCCCCAGACGCTGCGATGGAAATAACGTGAATTGATGGAACTTGGTGACCTTTCACAACTGTCAGCCCAGAGTATCTCCAGCTTTCCTGAGCATCCCTGGCCCTGCTGAAGGCAGGAGGGAAGGGGGTTTGCTGTAGAACCATGGATGTGCTGGAGCCTGAGAGGGTCCCCGAGGAACTGCAGTGCCAAGGAAAAGGACAATCCACAGGAAAATGACATTGTTTGGTTTTGAGATGTCTCTCAGGCCCTTTCAGAGTGAGCAGTCATGGCTCTGAAATGCCTTGCTCATAAATGTATTTCAGAAACCTCCTGGATTGTAGTTATTACAGAAATACTCACAGGAATTAGAATGTGAAAGCAGATAAAAGACTCTATTTCTACAGTTTCATACTTTCAGCCATATAGATTATGCTATTAAAATCTGACAAGTTGGCAATCAAAATAAAACACTGGCTTTGTTCAAAAGTAATAAAGATTCAGACTCTGCAACTGTGTTAAGCAGCTCTAGGAGTAAAAGGAACAGTCTGAGTATTTGGTTCTTGCTATTCCAGTTTCTGTGGTCTCTCTAGGCACAAATGATAGTGAGAATATTCTGATTTTTATTTTTCTGACAGATACAGTGAATCCAACCCAATGTGTGTGTTTAAATTAACCCGTTTCATTTTGCCATCCATGATTAAACAGATCTGTCCAGACAGATGTGCTCAAGTCCATGAAAGCAGAATTTTCAGTGAGTTGATCTACTTAACAGAAAGAGCCTCATAAAAGCCAGAAAGACTCTTTAAAATGAACTGGGAGAAAACAGGAGAAGCTCTTTCAGCAACTTGAGGCGGCAGTAACACACGTGAGCTGATTGGCAATTCCGTGCCCCATTTTCACCCTGAATTCCCACTGTGCGTGTTCAACACTGATCTGTGTTTGCAAGCCCGTCCTGCTGGTTATTTCTCCTCATTCCTGCTCGGCCTCTGTCTGATATTTACAGCTCTCCATGCAGCTGGTGGCTGTAAATGCTGGCGACATGAATATTTTAGCCATGGAGGAGATGATACCCAGTTTTGTCTTCTCTGTTCTACCACCTGCAAACTGCTCTGAGCTGCCCTGAGCTGAACTTGCAGATGAAGGGGTTGAGCAAAACCGTCCTGGTGCAGGTGGCACAGAACCAGGAATGGCCTGGGTTAAAGGGACATTGAAAATCTCATTCCACCCCCAGGGACACCTTCCACTATCCCAGGCTGCTCCAAGGCCAGGCTGGACAGGGCTTGGACACTTCCAGGGATCCAGGGGCAGCCACAGCTTCTCTGGGCACCCTGTGCCAGGGCCCGCCCACCCTCACAGGGAGGAATTCCTGCCCAATATCCTGATATCCCAATACCCCAACATCCCAATACCCCAATATCCCAACATCCAATATCCCAACATCCCAACATCCAATATCTCAACATCCCAATATCCCAATACCCCAACATCCCAATACCCCAACATCCCTATATCCCAATATCCCAACATCCCAACAACCCAGTATCCCAATATCCCAACATCCCAACAGCCCAATATCCCAACATCCCAGTATCCCAACATCCCAACATCCCAACATCCCAATATCCCAACATCCCAATATCCCAATATCCCTATATCTCAACATCCCTATATCCCAATATCCCAACATCCCAATATCCCAATATCCCAACATCCCAATACCCCAATACCCCAACATCCCAGTATCCCAACACCCCAACATCCCAGTATCCTAACATCCCAATATCCCAACATCCCAATATCCCAGTATCCCAGTATCCCAATATCCCATCTAACCCTGCCCCATTCCAATTTGAAGGTGGCCTCCTCCGGCCTCTCTGATTCCTCACAGAGCTCGTGCTGCAGCTGCTTGTGAAGAGCAAACAGCATTTTCTTCCCCAAATCGAGCTCTTTTCTCCTCCCCATGCTTCATTACCCTCCCTATCAGTTTGGCAATTCCGCTTTTCAGTTTCAAAGGCCTTTTTTTCCATGTGGGAAGATACCAGCAGGGAATTCCTGATCCGCCCTGTCAGCTGTGTGCTGAAGAGAGAGATTGATGCCCTGAACATTCCGGGAACTCCCAGCCAAGCTGTCTGTCACTGCTGCTTTGCCAGCCAGCTGTTCTCGACCCAGCAGCTCCTTCTCCACGTGCAGGTGCTTCATTTTACTTTAATTTCCTTATGTAAAACAAATCCGTAAGAAGTGTTTTGATTTAAGGAACATTTCGGGTAGCACTGAATACAGAAAATTTATTGCAATCAGAGTTCGTTTGTTTGCTTAATGAATTTTAAAAAGAAAGTGTGCGTGAATTATGGGTTTGAATTTCGGTTCCTACGAGCAAGGTAAATGTTTTGGGACCCATTTTTTACTGTTGCCATCATGTGCAGGAGGCACCACAGGAAAAATCCTTTCGTTTAAGAGTGAAATTCTCCAAAAAGGATGCCAGCCTCTGGAATAAATTCCTGGCAATTTTCTAACGAGCAGCCAAGGAAGCCAGGCACAAAAACACCTTTGGAAGACTTGAATAAAGTTGCTGCCAAGAGTCACCAGTTTTTAAAGGTGAAATGAACTTCCCTGGTTAGAAGAAACATCTCCCTCCACCCCAAACCAGTATCATTTTTGGTGATAGACTGATTTTTTAGTCAAGTTGCCCCCATCTCATCCATTATTAGTAGGAATATTGTAGGAATATAGTAGGAATTATTAGCAAGGAATGCTGTTGCAGAGGGAAAAAAATGGGAGATGATGAATCCTTCACCTTTCAGTTGATGCCAAGAGATCAGTGGCAGATCAGTGCTGTAAATACTCCATATTCTCCTGCGTGGGCACTCAGGATCCAGAAATGGTGCATGGAGAGGGAAATTAAAACCTGCTGAAATTGAAAACAAAACAAAAAAACCCTCCAAACAAACCACATATCATCACACATTTTGACTGTGGATCAGGCAAAGAAAATCTCTTGCTGATTCAAAGAGCTAACCTAACTCTTCTCTAAGTTCAATCTCCTGATTAAAGAGACCAACCTTAGAAAAACCATCCTAGAGATGAAAACTACCTTAGGTGACCACCAAGCTGGGGTGTTTTTTTCGATGATTTCCTGGCAAACGAAGGGATAAATCCACTGCTCACCTCTCTTATTTCGTGTGGCTCACACCAAGAGGAGGCCAGCCTCAGGAAGGATCTGCAGGGAGGCTCTGCTGGCTGCCCAGCCGGGCGTTTCTCACCAAAGACAATCCCAGTGCTCTTTCTCAGAGAGCTGCTGCTCATCTCCAGACTGGCTGGGCTTTGAATCCTCTGCAGAGCCTCCAGATGTCTTTGTTCAGCTGTTCCCTCCCTCTGCAGAGCCCATCTCACAGAGCTCCAGTCTGGCTTTCTCCTCTGTTTTATGCTTGTTTTACCATTTCAGGATTCTCCTCAGGTTACTGGTTTTAAATGCACTGGGGCAATACCAAATAATCTCTATTCTAATGCACAGCAGCAAAATTTTATCCTAAATCAGTCCAAATCCCCTCAAAGTGCCTCTCTCATCAGCAGGTGGGAGAGGGAAGACAATTATTGCAAACATCTTGGTTAAGACTGCATAGCTAATAAAAAACCCCAACCAAAAACCATTTCTTTGTCTGGTAATTGGTAGTTTTAAATTCTTAAAATACAGATAATGAATGGAAACACAGCAGAGTCATTCTTCACCACAGCATTACAGGGATGTTGGATGCCAGATGGAGCCTCATGGATTCTAATAAATCTGATTTTCTGATTTCTGATCCTAATAAATCTGATTCTTTAGGAATCAGCCAGTTTTTAGAAACGGTTAGCACAGAACCAGCCATCGGAATTTCACTCATTTTGAATGACATGTTTGAAAGGAATTGTTTCCCAACAATCTCCTCTAGGTCACTGAAAGCTGTTGGCATCCCGAAGAAATATTTCCTGCATTGAAAGGGGTCATTGGTGATCAGGGTTTTAAACTCTCTTTGCTTTCCATGGATGGTCTGTGGGGAAAATGGGAATTTCAATTTCACCTCCAGGGTGAAATTGACTGATTTTTACTTCAAAAATCAACCAGCAATCGCATTAAAAGCTTTCAACTCTTTCCCCCTCTCTTTCCAAACGCTCAGTAAGGAGTTTAACCGTGTGTTTAACAGGAATCCATGAACTCAATTCCATCATCTCAAGCAGAAGTGCCAGAGGCACTGGCACACGCTGGGTCATGGTGAATAAACATCCCTGGTGGATAAACATCCCTGTCCTTGCACAGGGTCCTTGCAGCTCTCCAGAGACACATTCTGGGCTCTTCTTGTCCTTGGGGACACCTGGAGTGACACGAGGTGACCTTCCCCAAAGGCCTGCACCTCCCAACACAGCAGCACTTCCAGAAAGCAGCAGCAATCCTTCATTTTATAAATTTTTTTATTTTATCCTTAATTTTTTCAAGCACTTCAGCAGCTTCTCCTGGCTCGGAGCCAGCCCAGCATTTGTGGAGATAATTTCAAGTTTTGGAGTGGTTCCGTTGCGCTCGACACTCGCGTCTCAAACTCCACCAGAGCCCAAATGGGATCAGGGATGGGCAAAGGAGGGACAGGCCACCCTGACATTTCACTGGGTGCCTTTAATGAGTACCCACAGGGAGGGAAAAAACACCTCGACATCAGAAACCTCTGTAAAAGAGAGCCAGAATTAAGGAAGAAATGTAAGGGGGAAACTCTGGATGCAGGATAAATCCCAGAGGTTTTGGCCTTGCTCTGAAACGTGGACCAGGATGAAGGAAACTAAACACAGAAATCCATTTTAGGAGCTCGCAGGAAGTTTATTTGCTGTAAATACCTGTCAGTCAGGCATGGCTTTTATCCCTCAGCTGATGGCAAATCTATTTACCTGCAGTGTTCTTCCCACCTAACTGGGCTCAAGTGCTGCTGCTGCTGCCCTCACTTGGCTTCCCAATAAATGAAATGGAGCAAATCTCATCATTGCTTTCTGATCTCACCCACTCAGAGTTTATTTCCCGTTCTGGCTTTCAAATTCAGGGGTTGGGATGCTCTGAGTTGCTGCATCCACACAGCAAAACACGGGGGGGGCAAAGTTAAGTTGTTTTTACAAATACTCCTGGAGTTATCCTTGTTTCAGTGATCACTTTGATCTCCCAAACAGGGAAACATCAGCATTTCTGCAAGTCAGGGCTCAGAAAATCAGGTTAGGAATTGGGAAACTGAGACACACAAGTAGTGATGAGTTGCCTGTGTGACATCTCTTTTTTTTCCTTCTCCCACCCCCTTTATTGCACTTGAGAACTTCAGTGCCACAGGAATGCCAATGGAAAATTAATTTCTTTGCTGCAAATCCTAGAGATTCAAACTTCATCTCAATCCAGGTACTGAAAAAGACGAATCCCTGTGAAAAAGGGGTAGCACAGAGCCTGTAATTAGTCATGGCTTTTTTTTTTTTCTGTGAGAGGGAGAAAGACCAAAGTGAAATTGCATTGGCATTTTTATGCTGGTGTTTCCTAACTCTTGCAAAATTCCTTTTGGCACCCTTCGTAATAGTATTCAAACAGAAAATAAATAATCTGAGGAGAAAAAAAAAAATCTGAGGGAAAAAAACCACCTCAGCACAGAGAAATGTCACCCGTACAATCCATCATTACCTTCGGATCTGCTCGGAAAAGCTCACAAACCGTTTATTTCTGCTGGCTCTGGTGGCAGTTTAGCATCAGCATCTCAGCAGTGAACTCTCCTGGGCCAGGAGCTTTGTCAGGACTTCGGGAAGTGCTGAAAGGTTCCTGCAACCTCTGATTAACCTGGCCTGACCTCTCTGCTCCTCGCAGGAGCCTCGGGGACAAAGCAGTTGCAAGAAGCATTGAAAATAAGGTAATTAGGCAAGGAAAGGCCGCTGCTCACCGTAATTAATACAAGAACTGCTACAGCACTGGCTTGAAAATCGGGCAATTAATGAAAACCTGGGTGGGAAATTTTTATCGAGTTCACACGTGGAGTGGCAAATATTTTAACTTTTCTTTTAGTCTTTCATAAACTCATCACAGACAAGAAGTCAGGAAAGGCTCCTCTGGTCACTGGCACCTGGTCCAAGGTTTGATTCATTTGCTGCTGAAGTCAGAGGAGGTTTTTCACGCTGAGTTCAAAGCTCCAATATTAATTTATGTCTGATTGCTGGGACAATTTATTTCCCCTTTCCCTCCATTGGTTTTGGTGCAGGCAAACACCAAAACTCCTTAAATATAAGATCCTCTCCGTGTTTTCTTTGGTTTGCACTGGAAGAAAAATGTGATAATGTGCTTTTATTTATTTTTGGACATCAGATTTTCACAACATTTATACCAAAGCTGTGCTTTTACAAGGAAACCAATCCTCCAATGAAGCTGCACACCTTGGACATTCCTAAATATGGTTTGGCTTAATACAACAACAATGATGTTTTTCAGAAAGTTTCTTCCTCTGAAGTATTTCACAGGCCGCCAAGTCTCACCTCTGCAATATTTTAACGTGAGGCACAACAGAATCCTCAGGGAGGGGTTTATGCCACCAATAACAGATCCTCTGAGAGCCAACTTTAATTCAGAATATTTGAAAAGGTCACAACTTCTTTATCAGAGAATTAAGTTAAACCCAGAAGCGAGGAGTTTCTGGTGGCTTTTAAAGCTGATATCTCCCTCAACTGCTCCCTCAAGTCTCCAGTGATGCCCCTCTCGTATTTTATTTTTTGTGTGGTTTCACTCTGGCTGCTGCCCAGGAGAAGAGAACTGCCAGACGAGGGCATCACACAGCTCCAAGATGCTGCTCTCCCATTAGAAGGAATTTCCTGGTGGCTTTACTCGGCCTGCCACATCCCAAGATCTGAAAAAAAATCTGCAATTTAGTATTTTAATATAATTTGGATGGAGGAGATGAATTTTATTGTGGCACTTTGCCAGAAAATTTGTGACTAGAGGGAGAAAACCTGAAAAATGTGGTTGCAGATTTATTTTTGATGACAGAGGTTGAAGAAACAGCATTTTTTATCTGTTTTTTTTTTTCCTTAGGACAACAAATGCTTAGGAAACACCCAAGGTACTTGAAGAGCTATACAAAATTTTAAAAAATTAGAAATTCAGCTCAGGTCAGTTGATTTTCCCTTTTAGTGCTATCAGACAAGCAGAGTTTAGTGCTAGGAAAAGGTTTAAGTGGAAGCTGTTCTCCCCAATCCACATGGCACAGAGATTCCTGCTATTCCTGAAAGGATCAGGGGCACAAATGGAAAACCTGAAACATGGAAAGATCCCAAAGGATGCAAATCACCAACCATCAGAACACTGGTTTGCAGCTGCTTGCCAGGAGGTGGGAAATGCTCTCCAAAGGAACAGAGAATTCTCCCTGGTGGAGCTGGTGCACCTCAAAATCTTGGATTAAACGAGTGCCTGACAGGATACAGAATTCCTTATTGTACCTGTGCCTGTCTGACCAAGGAATTTTGGAAAAATCAGCCAGGGATCCCTTGCTAGGTGCATTCTGAATCCAAAAGGATTAACACCACCCATTCCAGTGGACTAAACTTTCCCTGGTTTGGCTCTCCAGTCATTTCACCCCAGAATTAAATCCAGACTATCTGCTGGGAACGCCAATCCAAGGCTGGGTGCTTGCTTGCAAATAAATCTTGGTGCCAACCCAATATTGCCACGACTCAGATACAGCTTGTTACAATATTTGTTATTTAAGAGATTATTTGACTAAGAAGAAAAAAGAAAAGATGGCAAGTTTTGTTGTGTTTGCTATAAAAAACCCCACAAAAAAATCCCGCTGAGCCTGTTCTGCAAACATGCTGAATTTCTGAGGATGAAAGGCAAGGCAGGAAAAGGTCATGCCTATTAATTTCAATCCTCGTGCAAACCCAGCACATTCCACACTTGCCTTGTAAGATCTGTGGCATTTGGGTAAATACGTTTGTGTTCCTTTCATGCTATTTACAGTCTCCACGCTCTGCATTGCAAGGGGGATCTTTTGCAATGCTGATGCACTTCAGTTAATTCAAACATGATATTTTAGGTTTATAATTTACTATTTCCATCACATTAGTTCCCTTGAAGTTGGTGAAATCCTATATAATTTGACAGGCCTGTTGAGAGGATTGGACATTTTTTGTGCTTTCCACTACGAATTTGTACCTCGACATTGCAATAATCTGGCAAAATCCTGGGATATCCGAACAATTAAAATGGAATTGGGAAGATTTGAGAGGAGCAGGACATCCCCATGCCATTAAGAGAGATCTTTATGATTCACGTGCAGCCACAGGATGGGGAGAGGAGCTCCTCATCCCGCTGCCAGCCCTTCCACATCCTGTCCTTCTTCACCCCACAGTGAAAATAGGAAGAAAAAAGTCTCCTTTCATCTGAGGATAAAACCCAGTGCCTGGCGAGCTTCTGTGTGAGTGCAGAGAGAAGAGAGAGCCCAGCACAGCGCAGTCTGATATCAGCACGTTCCTCTGAAGAGCAAACCCAGCTCCATGCCACTCATGGGGACAGCAGAGTGTCTGGCCACCACAGGATGTTCTCCCTCGGCGTTTCCTCGCCGGTTGTGGCAAGAAATCAACCCTGGATGTGAGGATTTGCACACAGAGATAAAGGAGATTCGTGTTTGTGGCAGAGGGGAAGCTGTGGGACGAGGAGGTGAGAGGAGATCCGTGTGGGACGAGTGTGGGGAATCTGAACCTGTAAAATAACAGAGTTCAGGGTTTCGAACCACGCTGTGATCAGTGACAGCACCGCAACCAGACCATGGAACGAGGAATGGGGGGGTGGGAGCAGCAGCAATAATTCCCGAGGGCTGGGTGAGCTCTGTGGCTCATCCTGCACACAGCAAGGACGGGTTTGTCACCTCACTGTCCCTGCCGAGCCCTGGCTGAGGAGAGAGGGGCTGAGGAGAGAAAGGGCTGAGGAGAGAAAGGGATGAGGAGAGAAAGGGCTGAGGAGAGAAAGGGGCTGAGGAGAGAAAGGGATGAGGAGAGAAAGGGCTGAGGAGAGAAAAGGGGCTGAGGAGAGAAAAGGGGATGAGGAGAGAAAAGGGGATGAGGAGAGAAAAGGGGATGAGGAGAGAAATGGCTGANGAAGAGGAGGGTCTGAGGAGAGAAAGGGGCTGAGGGGAGAAAGGGGCTGAGGAGAAAAGGGGCTGAGGAGAGAAAGGGCTGAGGAGAAAAGGGGCTGAGAAGAGGAGGGTCTGAGGAGAGAAAGGGGCTGAGGGGAGAAAGGGGCTGAGGAGAAAAGGGGCTGAGGAGAGAAAGGGCTGAGGAGAAAAGGGGCTGAGAAGAGGAGGGTCTGAGGAGAGAAAGGGGCTGAGGGGAGAAAGGGGCTGAGGAGAAAAGGGGCTGAGGAGAGAAAGGGCTGAGGAGAAAAGGGGCTGAGAAGAGGAGGGTCTGAGGAGAGAAAGGGGCTGAGGGGAGAAAGGGCTGAGGAGAGAAAGGGCTGAGGAGAGGAGTGTCTGATGGCTCAGCAGAAAGGCAGAGTGTGCACGGCAGGATGGGAGACACCGGGTACAGCCAGGCTGGAAAGAGCTCAGTGATGAGATTAGGAGGTAATTAGGGATGGCTGTACAACACTAATCCTTTAAGTGGGCACGGATGAGTCGGTGCTCATCAGCTCTGTTCGCACGAGGTGGGAGATGCTGAAGAGGAGATACTGCTGAGGAAATGCTGAGGAAATGCAAATCAGGAGATGCTGAGGAGGAAATGAGGAGGAAATGCTCAGGAGGAAATGCTGATGAGGAGATGCTGCCGAGGAAATGAGGATGAGGAAATGATGAGGAGGAAATCAGGAGGAAATGCTGCTGAGGAGATGCTGCTGAGGAGATGCTGCTGAGGAGATGCTGCTGAGGAGATGCTGAAGAGGAAATGAGGAGGAAATGCTCAGGAGGAAATGCTGATGAGGAGATGCTGCCGAGGAAATGAGGATGAGGAAATGATGAGGAGGAAATCAGGAGGAAATGCTGCTGAGGAAATGCTGCTGAGGAGATGCTGAAGAGGAAATGCTGCTGAGGAAATGATGATGAGGAAATGATGAGGAGGAAAATGATGAGGAGGAGATGCTGAGGAAATGCTGCTGAGGAAATGGTGATGAGGAAATGATGAGGAGGAAAATGATGAGGAGTAGATACTGAGGAAATGCTGCTGAGGAGATGCTGCTGAGGAAATGCTGCTGAGGAAATGGTGATGAGGAAATGATGAGGACGAAAATGATGAGGAGGAAATGCTGAGGAAATGCTGAGGAGGAAATGCTGCTGAGGAAATGCTGAGGAGATGCTGAAGAGGAAATGGTGATGAGGAAATGATGAGGAGGAAATGATGCTGAGGAAATGCTGCTGAGGAAATGCTGCTGAGGAAATGGTGATGAGGAAATGATGAGGAGGAAAATGATGAGGAGGAGATGCTGAGGAAATGCTGCTGAGGAGATGCTGCTGAGGAAATGCTGACGAGGAAATGGTGATGAGGAAATGATGAGGACGAAAATGATGAGGAGGAAATGCTGAGGAGATGCTGATGAAAAGATGCTGCTGAGGAAATGCTGATGAGGACATGGTGATGAGGAAATGATGAGGAGGAGGAGATGCTGAGGAGATGCTGATGAACAGATGCTGCTGAGGAAATGCTGCTGAGGAGATGCTGCTGCAGACAAGCTGCTGAGGAAATGCTGCTGAGGAATGTTTTTGCCTGCACCAGGACTCACTGGTGAGGGCTCTGTCAGTAAATGAAGGTGAAATAAGAGCTCTCCAGCAGCTGCTGGGGCCGTCCATCAGCGCTGCAGGCAGCAGGCACAAAGGGATGCCTGGCTGTGCTTGGGGAATGCTCTCCTTAGCACGGGGAGGAGCAGCTGAATGAAGCACTGAAATGAAAATTCGAACACTAATTACACGACTCCCTGACATAACAGTATCAACAGCAATTTGCTGCTCCACCTTCATTTACTAAACAGCAAGAGCACGCTCATTAATTAGGGATATGATCCGGCCAGCAGCACAAACAGAGCAATTTCACTCGGGTGGGTGTATCCATTGATTTCAATGTCATCTGCTCCTGTGCTTGCAGAATTGGATACCAGATACACAACCTGGGTCTAACTCCAGCCCTATAAAAAACATTTCCTACCCTAAACAGCCTCCCAAGATCAAATATAGCTTAGTTCTGCTGCAGAAAAGTCTATATGCGTGTGGATTCAGAGCTGGTTGTGTACTACCTCACAATCAAATGGAATTTCTCTCTGCTCACCGTACCCTGCCCTCACTTTCAGCCCCAAATACAGGCATGGGAATGACTGACAAAATTCCAAGTCATCCAGGAACAGCCAAATTAAGAGTTCTCCATGCAGCATCTCTAATTTACTATTTCATTAGAAATGATGGTAATTTGACACAAAATAATCCCGAGAATTCCTTGTTCAAACCCCCCTGAGAAAACCTGTGAGAGAGGGCTCTGGCAGGGAGTGATGTTATTTTACCTCCTGCAAATCAGTCCTGGGGCTGTTTAAAAGGTCATTTGTATGGAAGTGGAAGTTTTTAAGGATTCTGTTTAAGGCACCAACTCTTAAATGCGGAGGCAGAACTCCTGAATACCAAAAAAACCACTCAGAGCCATCCCTGTAAGAACCAATTACCTGCTGATTCCTGAAATTTAATGAATTATTAAAGAAAATCAAAGATCGACGGGATCTGCTTTCACCCATTTGAGCTGGCAATAAAAATACAGAGTTTCCCTTCCCAGGAATATTTCAGAACTTGAATTTTTAAAGCGATTTTGCTCTGAAGTCAGACATGGCTGGTTTGGGCCCTGTAACGTGGTTTAATTGCAAGAACAGAAGATCAAAATGGGATGGAGACTCCACCACCCACCCAGGGAACCCTTTCCAGTGCTTCATTTTGGTGCAGCAGCAAAGATCACGGAAAATTTCCAATCATGTTCTTCCATCTGGGAAAAAAACCCTAAAACCAATGCCAGAATATGCCAGCAAGGACCGAGACCTTCATACAAACTGAAAATATTTAACATTTCTCTTCAAAGGCAATCTTCCTCCTGCTGAGCACATTCTGCCTCCTCCACTTTTCCCTATTTTTGAGCTGAATTGAAGTCTGAGTCCTTCAGAGCCTCACAGAAGTTTTTTCCCCTTTCCAGTTAAGGAAAACACAATTTTTGGGAGCAGAAGATCACAGCCAATTACAGCTGGATCACTGATGCTGCAGCTGGGAGGGGAAATCTTCCTAAATATCCCAAATATCCAGGCACGGTGTAAAAGGCTTCTGAAACCATTCAATTCCCAGCAAAATAGAGGTGGGAGTTTATAGAGGCACTGGAAAGCTGGGGAAGGTGATAGGCGAAGGAGCCAGACTTTTATTTGCATTATTTTATTCTTGTGCAAACCCAGCAAAATATAGGATTGACCCGGAGTGAAAGAAGGCTCAGCTGCAAATTCAGTGGGAGGTTTATTTTTGGAAGATGCAGCTTTTACCTGTGGAGAATTTTAGCCCTGTTTAGTGTCAGCTCCTTTATTACAAAACCTCCCCCAAAGATTGAGCAGTCCTTTCGAAAGGAAGCAATTTTGATGGTGTTTAGACCAAATTTCAGCTTCACTTGGCATAAATGGGAACTTCAGTGACTTCTCACGAGGCCAAACCCTGAAGACTTTTTATGTTTAGAGTGGCTCTATATTATTAAGTTTCCAAAAATAAAGCAAAAATTGAGAAAATAATGATTTTTCCTCAGTTGCAATTAAGCTACACCCTCCTAGAAGGAAAATCCAGAAAATGAACATAAAAAACACCTTTCAGGGACCAAATTCAGACAAGGTTTTGAGCCTGTATTAAATGTTAGACGTGCGAGTATTGATCTTAATTAAACAAATGTGATCCAGGGAGAGATCAAGGGCTCAGCGTTCCTCAGAGATAAATGAAACTCTTCCTAAAGATGAAGTGCAAAATCCATTTGTGGAGGAATTCCTGCAGCTCGCCTACAAAGGAGCCCAGGAATCCTTTGGAAGGAGGTGGTTCTGCTGCTCAGCTGGAGCTGAAACACAAAACAAAGGATGTGGCAGAGTCTGAGTGATTCCCAAGGCAGGTCCAGAGCCACGGAGAAGCAGGAGAATACAGCAGAATAAATAAATAAATAAAAAAGGAAAGGAGAAAAACCCCTAAGAGCTGAAATTTTGAAAAAAAAAAAAGAAAAAAAAAAAGTGGAAGATGGCTACAGAAGGTTAAAATAATGAAACAATGTGGGTATTTTTGAATCAGCAAGGAGTGGTGCCAGCAAAAAGGAAGAAACTCAGATGGATTTCTTTTATTTCCATTCTTTTCCCAGACAATATCTTCTTCTCCAGTTCTTGGTGTCTTTAAATAGCTTTCTTTGAAGTTGGGCAAAGCAGACTTGCCATGAACTGTAGCATAGAAATCGGAGGGATAGTGCTTGAAAATGAAATGTAAGTGGGGTGAAGAAGGAAAAACTTGTAGAAAATGAATTATTTTTGATATTCTATAAAATTATCAATTATAAACATATCTGCCCCCGACCTTTGTACCCTTCCTTCCCCTTTTTCCTCAATATAAAAGCTACTTTTTCATTTACAAATGAATGGGTTGCAGCTTCTGCTGGTTTATGCCTTGGATTCTCACATCTGAGAAATCTGCATGAGTATTCCCACACCAGCTGAGAAAACTCCTGAGAATTCACCAACACAGCTGAAAAACAACCCAAAAATCAACAACAAAGCTGCCTTGTCCCAGAGCGGGGTTGCATGAGGCTCAAGAAAGGTCTGGCCATGTATAAAAGAGATTAAAAAATGCATTTATCTCCAATATTAGCTGTAAATCTGATTAGACGTGTCTGGGTTGTCATCTGTTGGCTTTTTTTGGGGCAGGAAATTAACCCAGAGACCCCTGTGATGTTCCAGGAAAGTTGGTCCCGGGGCTGTGGCTCCACATTCTGCCTGTTCCTCCAACTTCCATGGCAAAAATTTCCCCCCAAATTGAATTAAAATAAGAAAATTATGAAAAAAACCCACCTTATTAAGAGTGGTTTTATCTACCAGCTTGTTCTTTGGTGGAGCTCCGGGGTGGCTGATGTGTATGAGAGGGGTTTTTCATTGAGAAAAGACATTTTTCAGTGCTTTGAAAGAAGCCCTGGTGTTCCATCCAAGCTGAAGGGATGGCAAAATCTTAGAGGACTTCAGTGGATGTTAAACTGGAGGAGAAAGCACCTAAAAATACTGCAGCTCGACAAAAGAATCCTTCTCTTTTCAGTTGGAAAAATGGCCTTAAAGCAGAACAAATCCCAGCATGGAGGAAGGTGAATTCCTTGGCCAAACGTCCAGGGAACAAAAGAGTCACAGAGCTGATGGAGCAGCGAGCCAGGCCATGGCAACAGAAATAAAGAATAAAATCTGAGGAACCTCGGGAAATGATGGCAGTAGAAATAAAGAATAAAATCTGAGGAACCTGGGGAAATGATGGCAGTAGAACTAAAGAATAAAATGTGAGGAACCTGGGGAAATGATGGCAGTAGAAATAAAGAATAAAATGTGAGGAACCTGGAGAAAAAATGGCTGAAAAATTCATCAAAAAATCATCAAAACAATCAAACTTTCACACAGAGAAATAAAAGGAAATGCTCAACTTCAGAGCAATTTTTGTTCTAATCAGAACTGAGAACATCTGTTAAGTACAGAAGCAACTTAATTTTATCTTCCCATCAAGAAATGATTTGTCACACCAGCATTGTGTCTGTCTGTAAGAAACCAGGCTGGGGAAAATCTCAGTTATATTTCTCATGGAATAGAAGAACAAGGAAAAGGATTCTGAGCAATTCAGCCCCACTGCAATATCAGGCCACGTGCAGCACACGTTTTCTTAATGGAATAAAAGGGAAAGAAAACCAAACTAGAATTTGATTTGACAAAATGAGTTTGGGTAATCTAAAGTGAGTTATGTGGCAGGGGAGGCAGGCACTGATAAAGGACACGAAAGTGGGAAGGAGGGAGTGACAGGAAATTTCCCAGTGTGTACTGGCAGCCTCTGTGGGGATGTGATAAACCACATTTTGTTCTGCCTCCTAAATGCAGCATCTCAACAATTTCCCTCCAAATGACACTGAATTTTGGAGAAATCAACGTTTTGAACTTGCAGCAAATGGCATCGAATCAAATCTTGAGTTCTGCTGGAATTTGCTGCTTCCAAATGAGAATTACTCTTTTACTTCTCGATCGTTAAATGTAGCATTTTAACCCCAAATCCATATGACTCCACAATTTTGTTCACACACAAGCAGATGGTATTTTAGTTGCAAATAAATATGACTTCTCTTCAGGATGTTTCATTTGTAAATATAAAAAGAGGCAGAATTTTTTTTTTCCAGAGCTTTAACTTGAGTTTGGACTGGGTGGAAGTGAGCAGAAGGAACAACTTGTGTTTAAATTCCTGTCAGGGTCTGGTTTTGTACACTCACAGAGCCAGACAATTCCCATATTTTAATCCAGGAAAAGTGGCACATCCACCCATTTTTTGAGATGTTCAGAGACTCCATCACTTCCCTGGGTGTCTGTTCCAGAGTTTAACCACTCCTCAGTGAAGGAAATTTTCCTGATCTCCAACCTGAGCCTCCCCTGGTGGGACTGGAGGTGCTTTTCCCTTGTCCTGTCCACCAGGACCTGCTCAAACCTGAGGTTCCCCCTCTTCCCTTTGTCACCAAGAGCACTCATTGTCCTCCTGGCAAGAGCTGGAGGTAGGAAATTGAATTTCTATGTTCCCTTTTCAGCCCCTTAATTTGTTTCTGTTTTCCTTTTCCTCTCTTGTACTTTGATTGAAATCCATTCAAAGAATTCCAGCCCTAAATCCAGGTTCTATTCAGGCTGTAGGTAAACATTAGGCTGAACTAATCAGACCCACCAACAACGAACAGTTTCTCACTATTTTTGTATCAACTTGTCATGAATAGATACAAATAATTTCATATAAATACGGATACACCCCCACATTAACCATGAATGGAGAAAAAACACTTTAAAATCTTCTCATTTTGAAAAAAAACTTTGAGAAAACACCAGGTGTCATTTTGCTTTTCGATGCTTTTATGCTGTCAGAGCTCTTTCCTGCCATGCAGTCACATTATTTTTGCAGATGAGAGGATAGGCAGCATTTATCTTCCCCTCCCCTCCTGAAACCTGGGCGACACAGACCCATCTATCTGCTCAGTGTTTGCTGCTTTATTTATTTTGGGAACATTCATTCCATCCCTCAAATTTAGCTTGTCTGGGAGAGAATCCTACCAGGGGAAAAAATGCTGTTTTCGGATAGACGGGGAAGATTTTGCACTGCTCATTTACACAGATGTCATTTTTCATCAGTTAATTGGAGACAGTCGTGGCCCAATGTTGGGATGGCTTCTATGGATGGTAAAAAATAACGACAGCAGAACAAAAGTGGGTGACAAACTGCATCATGTAGCATCAATTAGGAAACCTCACCCTGCTGCTGTTCCGAGGGGAACGAAAGGCAGATCCACTTTGAGATGATCCATTTTGGTGTGGGGAAGTTATTGCAAAGATGATTTTTCCACCCTCTGAGGCCGCACCTCAGCCCTGGAAATGCCTGTAACAAGGCCTCACAGGGAGCTCTTCCTTCTTAAACCTCATTTTCATGTAGGGACTGAGCGTTTCGTGCTCCTTTTCCCTCTGGAGCCCCAGTGAGGCTGCAGGAGGAGGGAGCAGAGCAGGGCTGCTCTGCCAGGCACTCCATCACTGATGAAATCAGGATTTATGGGAGTGCCAATCCCTGTCCGTCTTAAATCTCGGCCTAAACAAACTGGGGAGGCGAAGTGGAGCTGCCAAAGTGGAGCTGCTGAGGACGAGAGCGAGAAACAGCCTGGCTCAGGGCGGGCAGTAATTTATAAAATCAACCAGGGAGGAAGGAAGAGATTTCTGTCCAAAGAGAGCCATCGGTGCCTCCCTCCCCAAACCCCTCTTGGTGCGTGGGGTTTTTCTGTTTCAGCTCAAAGAGCCGATGAACAGAGAATTGGAGGCAGGAGAAGGGATCTCAGCCAGGCAGCTGAGTGAGGGCTGAGGGTTCGAACCCAAGCTGAAAACTCCTCCACGGTGTTTATATCACAGCTCTGAATCACAGAGTCACCGTCCGCACTTGATTGCTTTGGGAAGCAGCAATTCACCTCTGAAAACACCCAGACACACAGAGATCTGCTGAGGAAAATCGCCGTGAGCAGAACTGCAGGGCTGGTTTCAGCCGGAGGAGAGCTGATCCATGAATTCCTTGGTGGTGCTCCCTGGCTTTGCGGAGGCAGCGGTTTGCAGCACGCTGAAAGCAGAATTAAACTGGCACAGGCAAGGCAGCAAAGATTTTGCTCAAGTTACTCTTACTTGGGTTAGCAGGAAGGTACTGAACCAAACTGTCATCGCTGCTCCCAATTAAATCAATAATTCCCACTCTTTATCACGGATGGAAATGGGAACCACTCTGGCTGAATGACAGACAGACTGAGGGGCAGCGAGGGAGGAATCCGAGCAGGGCTGGAGGGTAACTCGTCCTGGTTCGGGGTAGGCAAGATCGTGGAAAGAAGTCATGGAAAAAAATAAACCAAGGTTTATTTGTGGATGTGAAGATTTTTTTTTTTTCTGCCCGGCTTTAATCATTTTTAAACCAAAATTTCTCCAGTCAGCTGAGATGGGCTGAGCATTTCCCCACCTGTGGGAAGAGCAGACTTTCCCAGCGCCAGGCTGGTGCCAACGGGAGGGACCCCAGCGCAGATTCCCGAATCAAACACGGCCTTGCAGACGCTGATCTGAGGAGAGGGGCAGGAATTCATCCAAATCTCCTCCTCTCCAGGTCAATGAAGGTCTCCAATCCTCCACCCTCCAAAATCAGAGACAGATCTTTCAGCTTTGCTGACAGAGATTTAAGTGTGAAGAGCAAAGTCAAATTTCATGCCGAGATCAGGTGTATTTTTAAAAGTGTCCTCGAAGGCAATCCTGAACTCTGAAGTGTTTTGTTGGAGGAAATGATGGGCTGGCTAATCATTGTAGGAAGAGTAACGATAAATATTTAGAGGACACAAGCTTGGAGCAATCAAAATCTCTCAGTTCTTTGAACACAGAAAATCATTTTGGCAGGGAAATGAATATTTGGGGGGCGTTTCATTCAGAATTTCTGTAAATGAATCATTTTGCCTTCCCATGGGAAAGGAGATCAAGAAGCAAATCAGAGCTGGGGAACAGAGTTCAAATACTGCAAACACCAGAGGCTTCCTCAGAAGCAGTAAAACCACACAAAAATGCTATTATTTTAACTTTCTCTGTAATAATGTGGCCTGTGCTTTCATTGCCAGCCTTTCAGGATAATGGCATTACCAGACTGAGGCAATATTTGAAGTATTTATGACACAGAGGTTGCCTGAATATGTTGCCTTTATGTAATTAAAGGCTCTGTTTGACACATATTAATGCTCATGTAAATATGGTATATTGGATGTTTTGGTAAATATTTCCTTGCTCGTTCTCCCTGCTATTTTATGCCGTTTTTAATGAAACAATCAAAAATATTTACTAATCTGCTCCTGAAATGGCAGCTTCTGATGTCTTAATTTCCCCATGAACTATGGTTGGCCTGCATTAGAATTCAGGATTTTAAGACTCTTGGATATAATCCCTCTGTATAATTTACACGAAGCTTAAATCTAATAAACAAAACCTTTCCTCCGTGGTCTCTCTGAGACCCCAGAGCTCTGTTTGGCTGTTTTTTTTTCAATTTTAATGGGAATATTTCTGCGGAGCACAGGGGATGTGCTGGGGTGCAGCTGCAGAACGGAAGGGGGATTCGATTTCGTGCTGCAGATGTGCAGAACAGTTTGAGGGAAATCGTAGAAGAAACAATAAAGATTTCACAGCCTGGGAGAGGTTTCATCCCTGACTTCCAGGGAGATGATTTGGGTTTGGAACAGGGATCCCTGCGAGGTTATAAAAGATAAGAGAGGTGGAGTCACCCCTCGTAGGTCGAACCCAACGCTGATATTTTCCACCTAAAGAGATGTTCTCTCATGTGTAGGGATGGAAAATGTTTATTCAGCATGAAATATTTGTTATTGCGTGATTCCCCTCTGAAAGTTTCATTAATTAATTTCATTAATTCATTAATTCCATTAATTCATTAATATTATTCATTAATAATACTANTTCAGCATGAAATATTTGTTATTGTGTGGTTCCCCTCTGAAAATTTGATTAATTCCATGAGAAACCACTGACACCTGTCTGAACACCACCAAAAATGTAAAGAATAAATGTCTTTTTTTCCTCATGCCTGGCAAGGGTATAAACGAGAGCCTTAAAAACCCCAAACTGAACAAGAAAACCTAGAAAACAGCATTGTTTTAGTGCTGAGCCATCAAATAACAACTTTGGGGAGGACAGGAGGGAAGAATGGCAGCTCTTTATTGCCTGGGTGAAGCCACTCCTGGGTTAATATTTTGCTCTGTGTTATTTAACCTCTCCTAAACGGCACTTTAGGTTTAAACATTGCTCTCAGTGCTGGCAGGAGGAAAGCTAAAAGGCAGTGGAATACTGCTTTATGTCAGCAATAAAGAAAAAGGATGTTTGTTTCCGTGGTCAGGACCCACACAGACATTAAAACCCTGCCCTGCAAATATAATTCTTCATTTAAGTGCATGAGGGGCTCCACTGGTGGTAATTTTAGGGTGGAGAACCAAAAGCTCGGTGCTGTTAATGTTGGGAGAATGTCCCTTGGACTCGAGGATGGCAAAACCTGACTGGAATAAACACGAAATTCTGCGTAAAGCCAGAAGATATCTGAAAAATTAAAAAAAAAAGAGGGACAGGAAGCCCTTTCCCAATGTTAGTGTAGAAACACATAATCACGGTATGATTATATGCAGGTGCTTTTATTGAAGAGCTCTGGGAATCAGGGGTACAAACCCAAATCTGACTCCCACATGGGTTTGCGATGGATACATTTTTATACCCTTTCCTTACATAACTGTTGTATAATCATATATTAATTATTATCTTAATATTGTTCTATTGTGTATATTGATTTCACCCGAGCATGAGTTTTAAGTCCCCTTCCCACCACATTTCTCATGATTGTTGTTCCTCTCTCATGATTCTCGTTGTGATCAAACAATTGCTTCTTAATTATATTTAATTACTCACCAATTATTGCATTTAAGTTTATCATGTACCATACAGGTGAATACACAGGTGCAGTTTCACATGATTTTAGCAACGACAATGCCCACTCCCGTTCCCAAGGCCTACTTTAGCTACCACGATTTTAGAAACATTTTAACCCTGTGCTATCACCACGCAGCACATTTCCCCCTTTTTCCCCAGGTTCATTTAGGGGATTGCCTGGCTTTTCACGCCCTGAGTGCAAACACCTCCACACACCCAGGAAATGGAATTATTTCCCCAGAGCACTCCGAGCTGGCAGTCCTGGCACCGAGTTTCAGCTCTCATTGAGAATTAACACCACACACAGCACTCACAGCAATCTCTGGACAAAATAGAGGAGATTATTCGGGTTATTCCCCTCCAGTCATTCTCACTCCTGACTCACATCAAACTCACATCAAACTCTGGCCCTGCCCAGAGCCCCTGCAGGGATTCAAACAGGGAAATGTCTCCTCCATTCCCTGCAGAAAGAAAAAAGAAATGGGGTATATGAAGCTTTATATACGAATTTATATGTATATTTATTCAAATATTTATATAGCATATACTTAGATATCATCTATAAATAATATACTTATTTACGTGCATATTTATTCAAATATTTATATATCACATTCTTATATATAATATATAAATGATATATTTATTTATATGCATATTTATTCAAATATTTGTATATCATCTACTTATATATAATATATAAATCATATACTTATTTAGATGCATATTTATTCAAATATTTATATATCACATTCTTATATATAATATATATAAATAATCTATTTATATGCATATTTATTCAAATATTTATATATCA